>JAYMFT010168903.1:0-12271 GCA_038088735.1 Panulirus argus | reverse complement strand
ATATATATATATATATATATATATATATATATATATATATATATATATACACACACACACACACAACCCCAGAGGGTAAGGTCGTCTTAAGACAAAGTCTAGGCCTTGCTTTGGGCCCGGCGGACCTCGGAAAAGCAAATAACCTCTTCTGTCACTAAGTCGGGAAGCTACGAAATCCGACGGCACTCACTAGACAATGCACGTCCCGCGACACTCGCCGCTTTCCACAGCTCTCTGGATTTCCCAAGACGAGCGGACGAGCCTCCATTCCACCCCCCAGATTACAGGGCTTCTTCTTCTAAGGGGTTTCCAACGAAGGGCTTCGACCAAAGGTGATTCTACCAAGAGGCTCCTGCCGAGGCGTTTCTACCATGATGCTTCAACCTAGGGAGTTTCTACCAAGAGGTTTCTGCCAAGGTGTTTCTACCAAGAGGCTTCTACCAAAGATGTTTCTGCCAAGAGGCTTCTACCAGAGGTGTTTCTATCAAGAGGCTTCAACCAAAGGTGTTTCTACCAAAAGGCTTCTACCAGAGGTGTTTCTACCAAGAGGCTTCAACAAAAGCTGTTTCTACCAAAAGGCTTCTACTAGAGGTATTTCTACCAAGAGGCTTCAACCAAAGCTGCTTCTACCAAGAGGCTTCAACCAAAGGTGTTTCTACCAAAAGGCTTCTACCAAAGGTGTTTCTACCATGAAGCTTTTTTCGAGGGGGGGGGGTGTTCTACCAAAAGGACATCTACAAAGCGGCTATTACTACTAAAAGGCGTTTGTACAACAATTCCAAACATTTCGTTTTATCGGTTGTCTGAGAGAGAGAGAGAGAGAGAGAGAGAGAGAGAGAGAGAGAGAGAGAGAGAGAGAGAGAGAGAGAGATCTGAGGTACTTTGGACCGTGACGAAGTCCAGCAGTGCTTAAAAAGACAGTGAGGCGTCGAGGAATCTTTCCCCGGATGCTTGGCGTTCCCGGACACTGTATCGGCCAATCCGTGTTGACTCCGAGGCCGTGCGCTTCGCCCGAGATACACTGATGGTGACACGTAACACGGGGCTACACGTGTTCCCTCTGGTACTAACTATACGGGGGTTAACAAAACGTTAAATTGTACATAGCCGCACTCCTTTACCCCTTGAGCACGACGGTACGACCCCCTGAGCAAGGCGTTACGACCCCCCGAGCACGACGGTACGATCCCCTGAGCAAGGCGTTACGACCCCCCGAGCACGACGGTACGACCCCTCGAGCACGGCGGTACGACCCCTCGAGCACGGCGGTACGACCCCTTAAGCACGGCGGTACGACCCTTGGGTGTGATGGCCTGGCCTTTATCCTGAACCTTAAGAGGTTCAAAAAAGAAAGAAAGCTTTTTTACATAAACATTAAATAAATAACTGTATTACTATTTCCCATGGGTACTGACCACCTCCTCCTCCTCCCCCACACACCAAGCCTGGGCCATTTTTATACAGTCACATACATCACGCTCAAATTTAGCTAAGGAAGTCTCAGAGCCTTGGCAAACATGCGGTAAACTTCTGGCAAACTTAACCCCACACCTTTTGCCAACTAATAATAAACTTTTGGCAAGAGAGAGAAAAATACTGCTTGACCTTCCTTAAGCAAACTCTCACCACGGCTTCGCTGTAGGACCTGTATGTAATTCTGACCCTCAGTTAGGCAAGAGCTGCTTTTTTCAGCAGTCTCTGTAATGCCCTCCGCTACCCCTAAAATCTACGGCATATAAACACAGTATCTCTCTCTCTCCCTCATGGGATCCAGTCCCAGTCACTGCACGACTTGCCCACCTCTCTCCACACCCTCTTGGTCCCATACCCATTAAGTCCTCTTGATGTTCTTACCTTCAAGTCTTCATTTTCCATCACTTCAGGAGACTTTCCCCGAGGTCTGTCTGGCGAAATCCACTGTCAGATCTGTCTGGCGTATCCCCCGTCAGATCTGTGTTATTCATAAATACTCGTGACGAGTGGACGACTCTCTCTCTATGCGCACTCATGGGCAATAATCAAGGGAAGGGACAACCGAACGCATAAACCTAGCCATTAAAGAAGTTAGAATTAAAGCATGAGGGTTTTAAAACCCATTAATTGAAGCCTTGGGAGATCAGCCAAGGGTTTGTTAGGCGTGACCTGTGTCGCCATCTGAGTGTGTGTGTATGCGAGGGGAGGAGGGCAATAGGGAAGGTACAGAGAAAGAGTGTGTGTGTCTGTGTGTGTACAGTGTTGGGTCATCTTCATTGTTCCACCTCCCATGTGACTTTTTCCTGTTGAGATGGGGAGTGGTATGTGTTGCAACAACCGGCGTGCTACACTGGTGTGTGTGTGTGTGTGTGTGTGTGTGTGTGTGTGTGTGTGTGTGTGTGTGTGTGTGTGTGTGTATGTATGCTTGGCTGGCAACACAGACACACATGGCAATGTATGTATGAGTGTTGTTCTATTTGTAACGACCTATTCGTACAGTAATGAGAGAGAATTCTACACTCGTAGGGGGCCGCCAACTTCAGAACTCTATGCCATCAAGTAGGTTTTTAAATCTTTGTATAAACAGCCGGCATTCGCTGTCTCCTTGGTTATAAAGTATTCCAGCCACTACTCAAGCTCGCACTAAACCAATAACACTTCTTTACAGCCCTTCTAACTACCTCTCCACACCCGGTCCCTCGTCGTATGGGCTCTCTGGTCACCCTGGTGCAGAACGTCATGGCGAACTGTTCACTGTCCAACACCGTCCAGCAGCAATTCAGACACTTAAAGGGTGTTATCGAGTCCCCTGACTCCCCCCTCTCTCTCTCCCTCTCTTCTCTCTTCCATCGTGGGGCAGCGGTGCAGCCTAGATAGGCTTCTCGACGCGGCTCGGTCCACCTTACTTCAGGTACCATCTCGGGTGGTCTCCCTTCTGGTGCGGTGTGACCAGACACGCGGCGTAATCCAGCTTTGGTCTGGCGTGTGTTGCACGGTCGACAGACTCAGGACCTGCCTAGCATGGGTCAATAGGCCTCTTGCACTGTCCTCACTTCTTATGTTCTTATCTATATAAGTGAGAAGCGAGTAGCCCAGCTTTGGTCTCTGACGTGTGTCGTGAACGGCTCACCAAACATCCCCTCATCCATATAGGGTGAGAAGCGAGTCTAATATCTGCAAGCAGCAGCAGGCACGTTTTCCTGACTCACCGTAATTCTCCCGAAGCGCAGCTCTGCTGCCTATAAAGGAGTAGGCACCGTGTCTGTCCCCCGAGTCTGACTTTCGTACACGCACAGACACACCTGTACTCCACTTCCCGGCAGATGACGAGAGTCGTACCCTGTCCTTCCTTCACGGTGTCCCACATCCTCATTGCCTTGTGCTTCCTCGGACTGCGTGTGTGTGTGTGTGTGTGTGTGTGTGTGTGTGTGTGTGTTGTGTGTGTGTGTGTGTGTGTGTGTGTGTTGTGTGCGTGTGTGTGTGTTAGTCTTTTTATGCCACGTCACCAGACGTTATGCAGCTCATCAACGTCACACAGCAGGGTATATTACACAGACACATACATACACACGCCTCCCCCCCCTCACCTGCACTCAATTACACTCCCTTCCCTACCACATCCTGTGACTCACTGTCCCCACCGCAGGCCTCGCAACATGACCACAGACTCTCGTCCTCCACACACACACACACACACATATGCATACTCTCTCACGTCACGAACCTACACACTCTAAGCTACCATCCTAGACATTCTCACACACAAACTCTCTAAGGAAACCACCCTACGCAGACACATTCTCTCTAAGGAAGAACCGCCAGGCCTGCGGGAAAGCATTTTTCGAGTCGAACTCAAGAGCCATGAAAACACTGTAGTGAAGACCGTAATACACAAACAGCCTCTGCCGGTACGCAGACCAACATGTACCTGCGTCTGGTACTCCTGTAGGAGTGTGGTGGGAACGGGTCCAGCAACACTCCCTGTAGAAGGTAGAGTGTGGGGACGGGTCCAGCAACACTCCCTGTAGATGGCAGAGTGTGGGGACGGGTCCAGCAACACTCCCTGTAGAAGGTAGAGAGTGGGGACGAGTCCAGCAACACTCCCTGTAGAAGGAAGAGTGTGGGGACGGGTCCAGCAACACTCCCTGTAGAAGATAGAGTGTGGGGACGGGTTCAGCAACACTCCCTGCAGAAGGTAGAGTGTGGGGACGGGTCCAGAAACACTTCCTGTAGAAGGCAAAAGTGTGGGGACGGGTTCAGCAACACTCCCTGTAGAAGGCTGTGTGTGGGGACAGCTAACGCACTCACGGTGGGTCAGGTGTTACCTTATAAAAGGTGCCGTTCGGCCGGGGGGAGCAGCAGCAGCCGAAGCCTTGCCCAGCACTGGTGGGTGAAGGATGGCGCCTTAGTTAACATTAATCTCCGTGGAGGCGACGGACGGCGGCTGCTCGCCCCATGACCACGTTAGGTCTCCTCCACACGCCCGGGCAGCCTTGTCACCCACTCGCTATGCCAACCTCCCTCACCCTCACCCACCTCCCGCTGTCTCCAGTCGCTCAACTTCCTCACCGTCCTCACCGGTCAGTTGCAGAGTTGCCAACCCATGTCACCCGAGCAGGAAGCTACCCGGGCCCCTAGCTCTTTAGGGGTGGCCCAACGGTGTCATGAAGGTTACGGGACAAGTAATGAATTCGGCGTCACAACCTGGAGCCCAGGGGTGGCAACAGCAGCTACCCGGTAAGGTCACACACACACACACACACACACACAGGTAACTAAGGTGGTGGTAGCCTCAACTGCGTCAGGAGGCGTGACCTCCCTCGCCACCGTGCGGCACAAACCCTCAGCCAAGGTCGAGGGTCAAGTCGCCTCAACCATCAATTACGGCGAGGAGTTGGTCTTCAACTTCATTTCCATACGTTTACGCAAATGATGACACACACTAAAATGTGACGAGTCTCATATGTAACGTGAAAAAAAAAAATATGTACAGGGAGAACGTGGGACGGGATCCCTACTGCCGGGGGTTTCCGGGCTGGTGGCGCCTCAGAACTGGTCTCAGGGGAGTGGGTGGCGCTGCTACTTCCTGAAAGGGAGAAGGAAGGAAGGACGGACGGAGCACACACGAACAGAGAGAGGGAGGGAGGGAGTACGCGATCCCCAGACGAAGCAGACGACCAACAAACGGTACGTTTAGGGAACAGGCGACTCCCAGATTGACGCCGTCAGTACGTGGTGGTTTAAGAGGGGAAAAAAAAAAAACGGAAGTATTCAGTCCACTGAGTGCGGTGGAGATGGGGTGGTATTCTGGGAGGGTTGGGGGAGAGGAGAAGACAGGAGTCTAGATGATGGACCTGCTACGCCGACCACCAGTCGTATATACCTATAGGGACGTATATGCCCCATGATCTGTCATGCCGCCATGCTTTATATATAGCTGGAGGGTCATGTACATATATGCCCCTGATCTATCACGCCGTCATCCGTAATATATGCAGCTGGAGGGTCGTAATATGGCGGGACCTTGGCCTCCATATCCGTCGTAGTAATTCGTGCCGTGGTGTACCTGAGGCCTCTCTCTGCATAATGCAGGCGCGCCTCGAATGCGCTACGACCTTGCTTGGACTCGGGACATGACGTCCTTTCTTAAGGGTCAGGTCAAAGGCAAAGCCATCGTATCCAGATGTCATTCGTCTACGTTGTGGGGTCGTGCCGTCGTGCTCAAGGGTCGTGCCGTCGTGCTCAAGGGTCGTGCCGTCGTGCTCTAGGGTCGTGCCGTCGTGCTTAAAGATTGTAACGTCGTGCTCATGGTCGTGCCGTCGTGCTCAAGGGTCGTGCCGTCGTGCCCAGGCGTCGTACCGTCGTGCCCTAGGGTCTTGCCGTTGTCCTAAAGGGTCGTACCGTCGTGCTCTAGGGTTCCAAGGTAATATATTGTCACTGTTTTGCTTTCATAATTGTGTGTGTGTGTGTGTGTGACGCGACAGCCATCGGTATAACACCCACCCATGCTACAGTAAACTACACCAGAGGCAGGGTCAATCTTCCACCCTAATGGGCAACCTTTAGGGGGCCAAACTAACCATACCCCTGATGGGTAAACACTCAGGGCCTCCCCGACCGGAGCCCTGAATAGGTAATACTTAGGGTCGGCCTCTAGGGCAAAAGTTAAAAAGAGCTCTCCCATTGACATGATGGGAACGGCCATATATCTACTCGAGACAGAGTGAAACGGCCATATATCTACTCGAGACAGAGTGAAAGGAGAAATATTCTGACCTTCCACAGTCGTTCCCTTCCACTGCCGCCCATACGTACCTGCAAGAGATATAAAATCATTTAGAAAATCACAAGAGATACACCGGGCACGAAACAAGTTATTTATAAACAAGAAAGAAAATAATAATGGTTAAAAGAACCACTTGCATAAGTATACAAACGCCTTAAGTCACCACTATGGGCACTTTCTTGCCCAAATCACAGGTCTAGAGCAGAATGGAAGATAACGTGAAGGATCTGGAACTAAGATCACAGAAAGAGCCAAGGCATTTGATAACACAAATGATCAAGAAAGTTTAACATTTCCCGGTCACCGAACATAAACATGAGGGGGTTTAAATAGAAGACATTATTTTTGGCGTTATTACCGTTCCGGACATCCAGCGAATTCCGTTGGGTTAGGTTACGGTACGTTGTTACGTATGGCTTGGTTGGAATTGAATATCCGATGTTTTTTGGTGCCTTTTCAACGATTCTGACCTTTATTTCTACCGTAAAGCAATACTTTTTTGTGATTTCCCCCACACAAAACCCTGTTTCCCAATGAGGGTATCTCATTATCGCTGGATAAAGGAGGGTTTAACTGTAAAGGTAGTGATTTGCGGTGGATATGAAGGTCAGAAACGTGTAAAACACATCCAAAAACCATCGGAAAAACATAATTTCAACTTCCAGACTGGCGAGCGTCCAAAACGGCAGTTTTACCTTATTTCTTCCTGCTTACAGTGATAAATAATACTTTACCTACCCATCAATTGCCATGTTATCCCCAAAGATTATCTTTACGATCAGAAAACTACATCATCCACCTCAGTCAGTATATTCATAATCACTTCAGTAAGAGAAATACAACTAAAATAATAAGTCAAACTCCTTTGCAGCGATATGCCAGTCTTTACTCTTAATTTCACAACCGTAAGGCGCCGCAACCACACCTCCAACAATAGCTCCATCTCCAACAACATCGACATCGCCTAAATACGTCCAACAATAGCTCCAACAAAATTAACATTTTATCCTTCAAGGCATCAGCACCTCCACTAAGTAACAATTATTCACACACGCAAACTACTTGCCGTTATTAACAACAATGAAACCTCCAACACCAACCACTTCTACAACAGGAGCTCGAACAAAAGCTTCCTCTCTACCACCACCACCACCACCGGCCAACACCAACAACCAACCAAACCTGCAGCAACAGCTGAGGCAGGCACATGACAACATCCACTACCAGGAAGAGAAAGGGACACGCTACGGCTGTGAATATTCCCCGCCTGGCAACTCGTCTCCCCCTCCCCAACCTCCATCTATAGCCAGTGGGTGGCAAGCACGCCAGCTGCACCTTCCTTCCTTCCGATCACTTTAGTCTCCCACCAGAAATCCATCCGCGTGCACGCGCATGATCTTGCAAACATGCCGGAGGAATTGAGCTAATCCTACCTTTAAGTATCTTTGACCAGAGTTTTGCCTTTTAAGTAAAAGTATCGCGTGCCGATATGGCATATCTTGCTTGATTAATAATACCGTTACTCTTATGCCAAAACGCATAATGTCCAGCTGTCAATCTTGGATTCATCTGGGACTGTTCTTACCCACTCATTACGTCTTCTTTTGAATGCTTCTGTGCTGAGCCCATGCAGGTCTTTTCCATTCATTTAGCAAGATTATAAGTCAACAAGTCTTTCTGTCGTTTTCGCTGTCCTAACTTTGTCTGACGTCTGTATTTTCTTTACCTTTCTTGCTGCCGCGTTTTAAAGGTCACAAACATTATCTTATTCGTTCAGTCTGTTGCCGTAGAGTGGACTGTCTTGTGTATATTCCCCTTCTACCTTCTAAACTGTAACATTTGAGTTTATATTTAACATCTAATGAATGACAGTTCACATGATCCATACAATCGATTTCTGACTGTGACGTGATTCTGAATTTCTCCTAATATGATGGCTTCAGCTTGCTATGGTGGTGACAATACCACACAGCAGTATTCAAGTTTCTTTATCTTGTAAGCAAATATTCCTTTTTAATGTCAGTTTAACTACCTTGGTAAAGAAAGTTTTCAGTCACTAACATTACTTGACTAGCCAGTTAAATTCTGGAGAACATGGTCTGCAAAGTGCTACGTTTTCACTTCACTCTGTCATCACCAATATCCCTTCCATTTGGCCCTACGTGAGGCGTAACCACTGTGTCAAGTCTTTTCATGATGTAGTCGTTCAAATTTCTCTGCCATGAGCTACCGGTAAATTCTCGTCCACTCACTTACGTATACGTCTTGCATTTTCTCGTCCGTCCGTTTTCTGTGATTATCATCAGTAAAATACCGTATTTATACTTTCTTTTACCAATGATAATCTTATGCCCTCCTCCAAGAGTTCCGGTTGCTATGAATTTTCTGTTTGGTGCGAACGCTTATATTCTTCTTCTTTGTTTACCCTTTAAGTTATGCTTCGCTCTATATGAAAGTCTCGTATTTCATTTTACCATATGCGCCACAGCACAGTCTAGAAAAAAACAATTATCTGTTCTCCGTCCTTGCATCAGGGTATCCTATTATCCTTTTGCTGTGAATTAACGGCGTTACCGGACTCCGCCTGCTTGTGGTTACGCCGCGAGTGAAAAGTCACCTTCGGTTAGGCTGCATCACGCGAGTATAATCTTGTCGAACTTCTTACTCCAAAGAGAGCCCATCGTTTCCCTGCTACTGATTGTAGCGCGGCCCTGAAGCTGCAAGAGCCCCTGGAGAACGGGTCCTGCAGCTATACAATAATAATGATAACTGTCTCGCACACACTTAATCTGTTCAAGTGTTCCAATGTGTTTTTTTCCACGACTTTTTCAAAGACTTTTATTACGTGAGGCAGAAAAGGTTAGATCCTTCGCCAACTGTTGGAGATACATATAAAGCTGTGTGTAAATGTACTTTATGCTTATACACGATTTGGGAATAGTTAGTAGCTGTAGCGCTACTAATATCAATAGATACAATGTCGTACAAAATATCTATGACAAGGTCAAGACACACGTCCTGATGAAATAACGTCTATGCGAAGGACAACGGTACAATGATGAGAAAAAAAGAACAAGTCTGTGACTGGAACGTGTACAAATAATACACTATCCATACTATGGCTAACACACACACACACAGACACACACGACCGCTAACAATACATCTCCCCCCATGGTTCAACTCCCCCCCCACCCCACCAGACACACACACACACACACACACACCATGGATACCAATGTACAAACCTTAAGCACGACGGTTAGACCACTGAGGACGACGGTATAAACCCCTGAGTAGTGTTGATGATGGCCAGGTCAGGCGGCTCTCTCTCTCTCTCTGACTTGGGGTCGTACCGCCGTGCCCGCAGGCCGCCGCGCCATCACTCCACGGCATCATTTACAAACAGCAGCAGCAGCAGCATGCCCAACGCCTCAGTAACACATACAATGTTATATTTCCCCCAAAGAAACCAGTATACGTGTACTGTAAGTGCTCGGGAGCAACAAAGCCTTTACGAAGCACAACCGCCCAATAGAGTTTCGTTTCGCCCAAGGGAAACGCGAAACGCGGTTTCACTACCCGTCCTCCTCCACTGACACTCCCTAACGTTTTCTCCACAAATATAAACTTCGGGTACAGCGCAAAGAAAAAAGGGCTGCGGGATCATAACTTTAAATAAAAATAAAGAGATTTGCACACTGGTTCATAATAAAAGTAAATTGGTGGTAAAAGAAGACGTCACGTCACTGTGACGAGGCGAGACGTGGGTTGACGGCCTTGAGAGGTGCAATGTCTGACAGCAGTGTGTGTGTGTGTGTGTGTGTGTGTGTGTGTGCGTGTCACAAGTTAATTCACAACATGACGCTTATGTGAATGGGTGGGGAGAGAGTTACTGGGTAACTGAGGTGAGTCACAGAGTTGGTTGGGGGTGTGGTTGGGGGTGAGTTACTGAATGGCTGGCGTGCGTTACCGAGTGTCTGAGGTGAGTTAACGAACGCTCTTAAAAGAGCAAGTTACCAACTGTAAACAGTCATTGCTGCCCCGCCAAGCTGGCCAAAGCGTGAATGAATAATAAATGCACGGGTTATCTGCTTAACGGACGTTTGTGACACACTGGGTGAATGAATAGGTGGCCTAATCAGGGCGCATCTCATTCACACTGTGACAAACAGGAAAAGGATCAAAACTTTGCAAAGCGCGCCGCCACTCACTGCCTCGGGAACGGGTGAATGAACTCACCCAATTCGAGTCAGTGTTGCGCTACTCACAACAACCCGAGAGAACATTCTCGTCTACCCCACAACCTCTAGTAAAGCCCCATGCGTTCCCCTTCACCTAGCGACTCCGCAACAGTCAGCCAGCCTCATAAATCTTTCTCACTCTTGCTCGCAACATTGGGATTTATTCCTCAAACACACACACACACACACAGAGCTAAGGCTGAGGTATGCGGAAGTGTAAACACATACACAGATGTACTACACAATACACATATTTACAAGGTTAAGGGACGGGGCAACACGAGTGCAAAACCCTCTCCCTATAACACACACACAAACACACACATACATACATACACACACACACACACACAAATGTAAAGTGATAAGGATGGAGCACACGGTGAAAGACTGCCTCAGTGCCATATTATCTAGTGGGAAATAAGCAGAGAAGATTCTCTGTGCGAGAGGGGAATTTAGGAGTCAACAATGTAATCAAGCTGTCGTCAGAGCCCAACCTTATGAGAATTCTAAACGGGACAAACAGTCTGTTGGCAAATATCACGGATACTTTTAAGTACAAGGATAAGGAAGTATTCAGTAAACTGTTCGCAGCGTGTAACAGGCCAATATTAGCACATGCAACTCCTGAAGTCTGGTCATCGTATTCTGGGTAGTCCAGAGTACTATTAACAAAGACCCAGGGGCCGACACTTCATGATCCGGAATTAAGAGAGGAAAGTTACGGTGTGAGGTCACAGGACATATATACATACGTCCACCATGGAAGAGAGAAGAGTAAGTGGTGACTCAATCGCAACCCTTTGGTATTCATACGAAATTTGATGATGTCAACAAAGACCAGTTCAGAGTACCTTTATACTATAAGAGTAGTGGATGAATGAAAGACAAAGTTATGATAAGGTGAATGTGGACAACATACATAGTTTTTGAAGTTGTATGATGAAGAAAGCTCAAGGGACTGGACCCCAAGACTGTAGACCTTCCTTCCCCGCCCAGTACATTGTGGGTAATTCCAGAGATTACACACACACACACACACCATCTCATAGTTACAATGCTAGTCCCAGTCAGACGTTCCCCATCACCTTGTCCCAAACACTTCCGTCCCCAAGGAACAACCTGTACTGGGTACTTGTCTTCTCTTGTGTCTGTAAAGGTCTCATTCCAGTACACAATTTATTGCCTGACTTACTATATCAGATTTCATGACTCTTTCTTTGATGGTTGAGAGGTTTGCTGCAGGAGAGAGAGATATATAGATAGATAGATAGATAGATAGATAGATAGATAGATAGACAGATAAATAGATAGATATAGATAGAGAGAACTACTTTTAATTACCTACGAAGTAATATTGCTATGAGACCGGGCCGTCACTAGGAGCTCACCGTTACGAGAGAGAGAGAGAGAGAGAGAGAGAGAGAGAGTACATCAATAATTCACCTGCGACCAGCGTCCGCCCCACACGCTAACCTTGTAGGTAGCACATCCATCCCTCTCTTTCAGCTGCTAGACACTCCCAAGACACCTACAGGCCCCATCTTCCCACGTACCTCCAAGACTCCCATGGCAATGAGGAGGAGGAGCAGAGAGAGAGAGAGAGAGAGAGAGAGAGAGAGAGAGAGAGAGAGAGAGAATCCACGCGGCCAGGTATTATGTAATAAGAAAACTTACGGCAATAGAGGCGTTCGCGTTTACCAACACTTACGTAAAGTGTTCGAAGTGAGAATGGAAACTGGCAACGTCCGTCACTGTTGCCATATAT
>JAYMFT010168892.1:0-12271 GCA_038088735.1 Panulirus argus | reverse complement strand
GCAAAGTGAGGGAGGGAAGCCAAAAGAGGGGAGTTTAGAGATGAAACCCCGATGCCACACCCTGTCAAAAGCCTTAGATATGTCAAGGACAACTACATATGACACCCCCAAATATAATGTTCTTTAGTATTCTAGCTACTTTCTTCATCATAATCTACTTTACAGACTCCTAAGACTAACTTCATACGCTGTTCTTATAAATATCTCACATAGTGATATTCAGCTTTTCAGATCATTTTGTGTTATTTATCACATTATTTTCATTTCCGTCTCAAGCCATATTAAACGACTGCGACGACCATTTTCGTAATTTCTCAGATCACCGTTATATTAATATTTCCGACTTAGATGATGGATTTTCATTAACTTCTCAGAATGTCATCATCAAGTGGCAAGATCGAGATCTGACCTCTATAGAATGTTCTTGATTATTCCAGATCCTTTTTTTCTCATAACCAACTAATTTTTTATGTTGACATTTTAAACATCTCAAGTCGTCATACTTAACTTTTCAGATCCTCTTTGAGATCGTTTTCTTAGTGTTCTCAGGTCATAATCAACAACTGCCATGGACAATTTCATAACATCTCAGATCGTCTTTATCAGTGTGTTAGGTCGTTATAACCGATTAAAATTTTTGTACTTACTAATTTCTCAGAACGTCATAATTGAATGCTAATATCATACCAAATGACCTCAATATAGTCTTCTTGAGTATTCCAATTACTTTCGTCTTCATGAACAACTTTCCATATCCGTTTAAGTAAATCATCAGATCGTTCGTTTTCATTAGGTTTTCAATTCATCTTAAACAACTGCTACGAAAGCTCTCATAACTTTTCATATCATTGTTATCTCTATATTAGATCGTCATAGCAGACTTATATATTGCCTTTACTAACTTCTTAAAGTGGCATCATCAACGGCCAAAATCATACCATCTGACCTCTATACAGCTTTCTTGAGTATTCCAAAAGCTTTAGTAGTCATAAAGAACTTTACAGACTCTTATGACTAACTTCATATGTTGTTCTATAAACATTTCAAACCGTGATATTCATCTCATCATATCCTCATGAATTACTTTACAGATAGTTTTCATTAGGTTCTCAAAACAAGTATAACATTTGCTAAAACCATTTTGTAACATATCATATCTTCGTTATCAGTGTGTTAGCTCGTTATAATCGACTTAAATCACCGTCTTTACTAACTTTCAGATTTTCATAATAAAATTCTGAAACATTTTCGACTATTCCAAAAGCTTTCGTCGTCATAACCAAATTTCCATATATAGCCTTTCAGATCCTTTACAGCTACGATGCACATCTTTTTCATTATGATCTAAATTCATATCAAACAAACTTAAAAAAGTTTGATATCGTTCCCTATCTTGGTTATCAGTTTGTTAGATCATCATTAGAGATTTAAATGATTCCCTCTGCCACCTTTTCAAGGCGTCATCATCAAAGGCCAAACCCATACTAACTGATCTCTAAAGAACCTTTTAGATTGTTCCAAAAAGTTCGTTGTCATAAACTTTACAGACTATCATAACTATCATTGCATATTGTCCTTACAAACATCAACAACCTTTCTCTTCAACTTTTGTGTTACTTTTCAGATCGTTTTCATTAAATTTTCTAGTCATAATTAGCAACAGCTACAACCGTTTTCAAAACTTCTTAGTTTATCGTTTATCGATGTGTTAGTTCGTCGTAACCGACTGAAATGATCGTCTTGACTAGCACTTCAGTCATCATCAGCTGCCATAATCTTACCAAATGAACTTTATTCAAGATTTTAGTTATTCCAAGAATTTTATTCTTTATAGTTATTTTACAGAATATCATGACTAACGTCATATGTTATCCAAATATACATATGAATCGTCATATTTGCCTTTACATATGTTTCGTTACTTTTCAGATCGGTTTCATTAGTTTTTCAAGTCATATTACAAAAGTGTTATAACGGTTTTTTTTTTTAGCTTCTCAGGTCATCATTATCAGTGTGTTTGAGCGTGATAACCGACTTGAATGATTGTCTTTACTAACTTCTCAGCGGGTCATCATCAACGGCCAAAAATATGCCAACTTTTATATATGCAATTTTCTTGGCTATTCTATTCCAACAAATCTCTTCGTCATAACCAAATTTACACACTGTCATGAATAACATCATATGTTGGCATTATAATCATATCACATCATGATATTCATTTTTTCATGTCATCACAATTTAAATTTTCAATCATTTTCATTAGTATCTCAAGTTATATTAAACAACTACTAAAACATTTTCATAACTTCTCAGATCCTGGTCATTTGTGTGTTCTATCGTCATAAACGCCTTAAATTATTGTTTTTCCATAAATTCGCAGAATATCATCATCAATCCCCAAAATAGTATCAACTGATATCTGTACAATCGACTGTTTTAATAACTTCTCAGATCGTCATTTTCAGTTTGTTAGATAGTGGTAATGTACATCTTTTGTCGTCATAACCAGCGTTATATATTTATCCCTTAAGATCCTTTTGAGTTACTTTTCAGATCCTTTTCATTATCTTCCTAATTCATATTAAACAACTGCAAAGAACGTTTGATAGCGTTTTAAATGATCCTTTTCCGTGTGTTAGATCATCATAACATACTTAAATGATTACCTTTACTAAGTTTTCAAAGCGTAATCATCAACGGCAAAACCCATATCATTTGACCTCTAAAGAATCTTCTCGACTGTTCCAACATATTCCGTTGTCATAAGAAACTTTAGAGACAGTAATGAATAACTTCGCATGTTGTCTCAATAATCATATCAAGTAATATTCAGCTTTTCAGATCCTCATGACCTTCTTTCAGATCATTTTCATTATGTTCTAAGGTCATACTGAACAACTGCTACAACCGATCAGTGTGTTAGATGGTCATAACCGACATAATCAATTGTCTTTACCAACTTTTCAGAGTATCATTATAAACTGTTAAAAATCTACCACTTGACCTCTATATAATTTTCTTAAGCATTCCAGCAACTTCCGTTCTTATAACTAATTTACAGATTATCATGACTAACCTTTTATTCGACTTTTTAAATCTTTTTAATTACTTTTCAGATAGTTTCCATTAGTTTCTCAGAACTTATTATACAACCACGAATGGTTTCATAATTTCTCAGATCATCATTAGATCAAAAACAGCTTAAATAATTGTCTTTGCTATCTTTTCAGGGAGTCATCATCAACTGCCACAACTATACCAAATGACCTCTATATAATGTTCTTTAGCATTCTAACCGCTTTCGTTATAATAACCAACTTTACAGTCTGTTAACACTAACTTCATAAGCTGTCCTTATAAATATATCACATAGTGATAATCAACTTTTCAGATGGTTTTGTGTTACTTATCAGGTTTTTTTTCATTCGTTTCGAAAGCCATATTAAAGAACTGCTACGACCGTTATCGTAACATCTCAGACCGCCATTAGATTAAGATTTTCAATTTCTCAAAATGTCATCATCAACTGGCAAGATCGACAATCTTACCTCTACAGAATGTTCTTGACTGTTCCAAATCCTTTTGTCTCATCACCAACTATTATTATATATTGACATTTTAAACATCTCAAATCATCATATCTAACTTTTCAGATCCTCTTGAAATCGTTTTCTTAGGGTTCTCAAGTCATAATTAACAACTGTTATGAACAATTTCATAACTTCTCAGATCGTCTTTATCAGTTTGTTAGATCATCATAACCGACTAAAATTATTGTATTTACTAATTTCTTAGAGCGTCATAACTAAATGCTAATATCACAACAAATCACCTCAATGCAGTGTTCTTGACCATTCCAATCACTTTCGTCGTCATGATCAACTTTCCATATCCGTTTGAGTAAATTATCAGATCGTTTTCATTAGGTTTTCAATTCATCTTAAACAACTCCTTCAAAAGTTTTCATAACTTTTCATATCACTGTTATCTATATATTAGATCATCATAGCACACTCATATATTGCCTTAACTATCTTCTTAAAGTGCCATCATCAACGGCCAAAATCATACCATCTGACCTCTATATAGCGTTCTTGAGTATTCCAAATACTTTAGTAGTCATAACGAACTTTACAGTCTCTTATGACTGACTTTATATGTTCTTCTTATAAACATCTTAAACCGTGATATTCATCTTATCAGATCTTTTTGAATTACTTTACAGATAGTTTTCATTAGTTTCTCAAAACATGTAAAGTTTTGCTAAAACCATTTTATAACATATATCTTTGTTATCAGTGTGTTAGATCGTCGTAATCGAATTAAATCACCGTCATTATTAACTTTCAGATTGTCATAATTAACTTCTGAAACATTTTTGACTATACCAAAAGCGTTCGTCGTCATAACCAAATTTCCATATTCAGCCTTGCAGATCCTTTACAGTTACTATTCACACCGTTTTCATTACGATCTGAATACATATCGAACACTCTCAAAAAAGTTTGATATAGTTCCCTATCATAGTTATCAGTTTGTTCGATTATCATAACAGATTTAAACGATTCTCTCTACCACCTTTTCAAAGCGTCATCATCAAAGGCCAAACCCATGCCAATCGATCTCTAAAGAATCTTTTCGATTGTTCCAAAAAATTCGTTGTCATAACAAACTTTACAGACTTTCATAACTATAATTGCATCTTGTCCTTATTAACATCTAGAATCTTTCTCTTCAACTTTTGTGTTACTCTTCAGATCGTTTTCATTTAATTCTCTAATCATAATCAGCAACAGCTACAACCGTTTTCAAAACTTTTTAGATAATCGTTTATCGATGTGTTAGTTCGTCGTAACCGACTGAAATGATCGTCTTGACTAGCATTTCAATCATCATCAGCTGTCATATTCGTACCAAATGAACTCTATTCAAGATCTTTAATTATTCCAAAATTCTATTTTTTATATTTATTTTACAGAGTATCAGGACTAACGTCATATGTTTCCGAATATACATATCAATCGTCATATCTGCCTTTACATGTCATGCTTCGTTACTTTTCACATCGTTTTCATTAGTTTTTAAAGTTATATTACAAAAGTGCTATAACCATTTTTTCGCTTCTCAGGTCATCGTTATCAGTGTGCTTGAGCGTGATAACCGACTTTAATGATCGTGTTTACTAACTTTTCAAAGGGTCATCATCTACGGAAAAAACGTGCCCACTTTTATCTATACAATTTTCTTGGCTATTCTAAGAAATCCTCTCATCATAACCAAATATACAGAAAGTCATGAATAACTTTATCTGTTGGTCTTATAATCATATCACATCGTGATATTCATCTTTTCATACCATCACAATTTAATTTTTCAATCATTTTCATTAGTATCTCAAGTTATATGAAACAACTGATAAAATCTTTTCATAGCTTCTCAGATCCTCGTTATTTTGTGTTCTATCGTCATAAGAGACTTAAATAATCGTCTTTCCATAAATTCGCAGAATATCATCATCAGTTCCCAAAATAGTATCAACTGACATCTGCACAATCGAAAGAATTTATAACTTCTCAGATCGTCATTTTCAGTTTGTTAGATCGTAATGATGTACATCTTTCGTCGTCATAACCAACTTTATATATTCATCCTTTAAGATCCTTTTGAGTTACTTTTCAGGTCATTTTCATTATGTTCTTAATTCACATTAAACAGCTGCAAAGAAAGTTTGATAACGTTTTAAATGATGCTTATCCGTGTGATGGATCATCATAACATACTTAAATGATTACCTTTACTAACTTTTCAAAGCGTCATCATCAGTGAAAAAGCCCATGCCATTTGAACTCTAAAGAATCTTCTCAACTGTTCCAACGAATTCCCTTTACATAAACCTGACAGATAATAATGAATAACCTCGTATGCTGTCTCAATAATCATATGAAATCGTAATATTTAATTTTTCAAAGCCTAATTAGCCTCTTTTCAAATCGTTTTCATTATGTTCTTAAGTCATACTGAACAACTGCTACAAACGATCAATGTGTTAGATGGTCTTAACCAACATAATTGATCGTCTTTACCAACTTTTCAGAGCATCATTATCAACTGCCAAAATCCTACCACCTGACCTCAATACAATTTTATTAAGTATTCCAGCAACTCTCGTTGTTATAACTAACTTACAGATTATGATGACTAACTTTTATTCGACTTTTCAGATCCTTTTATATTACTTTTCAGACGGTTTCCATTAGTTTATGAGAACTTATTATACAACCACGAACGGTCTCAGAACTTCTCAGATCGTCATTACATCATAAACAACTTTAATGATGGTCTTTGATAACTTTTCAGGAAGTCATCATAAACTTCCACAATTATACCAACTGTCCTTTAGATAATGTCCTTTAGTATTCTAACCATTTTCTTCATTACAATCAACTTTACAGATTGTTAACATTAAATTCATAAGCTATCCTTATAAATATCTCATATAGTGATATTCAACTTTTCAGATCTTTTTGTGTTACTTAACAGATTTTTTCATTTGCTTCTCAAGTCATATTAAAAAACTGCTACGATCGTTTTCGTAATATCTCAGATCGCCGTTATATTAATATTTCCGACTTAAAGGATGGTTTTTCTTTAACTTCTCAGAATATCATTATCAACTGGCAAGATCGACCATCTGACCTCTTATAGAGTGTTCTTGACTATTCCAAATCCTTTTGTCCTCATAACCATCTAATTTTTTATGTTGTGCTTTTAAAAATCTCAAATCGTCATACTTAACTTTTCAGATCCTCTTGATATTTTTTTCTTACTGTTCTCAAGTCATAATCAACAGCTGCTCTGAACATTTTCATAAATTCTCATATCCTCTTTATCAGTCAGTTAGATCGTTATAACCGATTAGAAATATTGTATTTACCAATTTCTAAGAAGGTCATAACTGAATGCTAATATCATACCAAATGACCTCAATACAGTCTTCTTCAGAATTCCAATCACTTTCGCCGTTATGATCAACTTTCATATCCGTTTGAGTAAATTATCAGATCATTTTCATTAGGTTTTCAATTAATCTTAAACAACTGCTACGAAAGTTTCATAAATTTTCATATCATTGTTATATCTATATCAGTTCGTCATAGCAGACTTTTATATTCCCTTTACTAACGTCTTAAATTGTCATCATCAACGGCCAAAATCATACTATCTGACCTCAATACAGCGTTCTTAAGTATTCCAAAAACTTTAGTAGTCATAAAGAACTTTCCATACTCTTATGACTAACTTCATATGTTGTTCTTATAAACATCTCAAACCGTGATATTCATCTCTTCATATCCTTATGAGTTACTTTACACAATGTTTTTATTAGGTTCTCGAAACATGTAAAACTTTTGCTAAAACCATCTTATATCATATCATATCTTCGTTTCAGTGTGTTAGATCGTCATAATCGACATAAATCACCTTCTTTACTAATTTTCAGATTTTCATAATTAACTTTTGAAATATTTTCGACTATTCTAAAAGCTTTCGTCGTCATAACCAAATTCCCATAATCAGCATTTCAGATCCTTCACAGTTCCTATTCACATCGTTTCATTACGATCTAAATTCATATCAAACATACTAAAATAAAACTTGATATCTTTCCCTATCATGGTTATCAATTTGTTAGATCATCACAACAGATTTAAATGATTGCCTCTGCCACCTTTTCAAGGCGTCAACATCAAAGGCCAAACCCATACCAACTGATCTCTAAAGAATCTTTTAGATTGTTCCAAAAAATTCGTTGTCATAACAAACTTTACAGACTATCATAACTATATTTGCATCTTGTCCTTATAAACATCAAGAATCTTTCTCTTCAACGTTTGTGGTACTTCTCAGATCGTTTTCATTAAATTATCTAGTAATAATGAGCAACAGCTACAACCGTCTTCAAAACTTCTTAGTTTATCATTTATCGATGAGTTAGTTCGTCTTTACCGACTGAAATGATCGTCTTGACTAGCATTTCAATCATCATGAGCTGCCATAATCGTACCAAATGAACTCTAATCAAGATTTTTAATTATTAAAACAATTTTATTCTTTATGATTATTTTACAGAGTATCATGACTAACGTCATATGTTGTCCGAATATATATATCAATCGTCATACTTGCGTTTACATATCATGTTTCGTTATCTTTCACATCGTTTTCATTAGTTTTTCATGTTATATTCCAAAATGCTATAACCGTTTTCTTAGTTTCTCAGGTCATCGTTATCAGTGTGTTTGAGCGTGATAACCGACTTGAATGATCGTCTTTACTAACTTCTCAAAGGGTCATCATCTACGGCCAAAAGCATGCCAACTTTATCTATACAATTTTCTTGGCTATTCTAACAAATCCCGTCGTCATAAAAAAAATATAGAGAATGTCATGAATAACTTCATATGTTGGCCTTATAATCATATCACATCGTTATATTCATCTTTTCATATCATCACAATTTAATTTTCCAATCATTTTCATTAGTATCTCAAGTTATATGAAACAACTGCTAAAATATTTTCATGACTTCTCATATCCTCGTTATTTGTGTGTTCTATCGTCATAAGTGACTTAAATGATCGTCTTTCCATAAATTCGCAGAATATCATCGTCAATTCCCAAAATAGTATCAACTGACATCTGTATAATCGACCGAATATATAACTTCTCAGATCGTCATTTTCAGTTTGTTTGACCGTGATAATGTACATCTTTTGTCGTCATAATCATCTTTATATATTCATCGTTTAAGTTCCTTTTAAGTTATTTTCAGATCATTTCCATTATGTTCCTAATTCACATTAAACAACTGTAAAGTTTGAAAACGTTTTAAATGATGCTTATCCGTGTGCTAGATCATCATAACATACTTAAGTGATTACCTTTACTAACTTTTCAAAACATCATCATCAGCGGAAAAACCAATAACATTTGACATCTAAAGATTCTTTTCAACTTTTCCAACGAATTCCGTTTACATAAACCTTACAAACAGTAATGAATAACTTCGTATGCTGTCTCAATAATCATATCAAATCGTATATTCAGTTTTTCAAATCCTCATTAGCTTCTTTTCAAATCGTTTTCATTATATTTTTAAGTCATACTGAACAACTGCTACAACCGATCAGTGTATTAGATGGTCTTAACCGACATAATTAATCATCTTTTCCAACTTTTCAGAGCATCGTTATCAACTGCCAAAATCCTACCACCTGACATCAATATACTTTCATCAAGTATTCCAGCAACTTTCATTGTTATAACTAATTTACATATTATCATTAACTTTTTATTCGACTTTTCAGATCCTTTTTAATTACTTTTCAGATGGTTTGTATCAGTTTCTCAGAACTTATTATACAACCAAAAACGGTTTTATAACTTCTCAGATCGTAATTAGATCATAAACAACTTTAATGATTGTCTTTGATAACTTTTCAGGGAGTAATCATCAATCGACATAATTATACCAACTGACCTTTATATAATGTTCTTTAGTATTCTAACCACTTCCTTCATCATAATCTACTTTACAGACTCCAAACACTAACTTCATACGCTGTTCTTGTAAATATCTCACATAGTGATATTCAACTTTTCAGATCTATTTGTGTTACTTATCAGATTATTTTCATTTGCTTCTCAAGCCATATCAAACGACTGCGACGACCATTTTCGTAATTTTTCAGATCACCGTTATATTAATATTTCCGATTTAAATGATGGATTTTCATTAATTTCTCAGAATGTTATCATCAACTGGCAAGATCGAGATCTGGCCTCTATAGTATGTTCTTGATTATTCCAGATCCTTTTTTCCTTATAATCAACTAATTTTTTATGTTGACATTTTAAACATCTCAAATCGTCATACTTAACTTTTCAGATCTTCTTGATGTCGTTTTTTTAGTGTTCTCAAGTCATAATCAACAACTGCTATGGACATTTTGATAACTTCTCAGATCGTCTTTATCAGTGTGTTAGGTCGTTATAACCGATTAAAATTTTTGTATTTACTAATTTCTCAGAATGTCATAACTGAATGTTAATATCATACCAAATGACCTCAATACAGTCTTCCTGAGTATTCCAATCACTTTCGTCGTCATGACCGACTTTCCATATCCGTTTCAGTAAATCATCAGATCGTTTTCATTAGGTTTTCAATTAATCTTAAACAACTGCTACGAAAGCTCTCATAACTTTTCATATCATTGTTATCTAAATATTAGATCATCATAGCAGACTTATATATTGCCTTTACTAAACTTCTTAAAGTGGCATCATCAAAGGCCAAAATCATACCATCTGATCTCTATACAGCGTTCTTGAGTATTCCAAAAGCTTCAATAGTCATAAAGAACTTTAGAGACTCTTATGACTAACTTCATATGTTGTTCTTATAAACATCTCAAACCGTGATATTCATCTCATCATATCCTCATGAATTACTTTACAGATAGTTTTCATTAGGTTCTCAAAACATGTAAAACTTTTGCTAAACAATTTTACAACATATCATATCTTCGTTATCAGTGTGTTAGATCGTCATAATCGACTAAAATCTCCGTCTTTACTAACTTTCAGATTTTCACAATTAACTTCTGAAACATTTTTGACTATTCCAACAGCTTTCGTAGTCATAACCAAATTTCCATATTCAACTTTTCAGATCTTTTACAGTTACTATTAACATGGTTTTCATTATGATCTAAATTCATATCAAACAAACTCAAAATTATTTTGATATCGTTCCCTTTCATGGTTATCAATTTGTTAGATCATCAAAACAGATTTAAATGATTACCTCTGCCACCTTTTCAAGGCGTCATCATCAAAGGCCAAACCCATACCAACTGATCTCTGAAGAATCTTTTAGATTGTTCCAAAAAGTTCGTTGTCAAAACAAACTTTACAGACTATCATAACTATCATTGCATCTTGTCCTTATAAACATCAAAAATCTTTCTCTTCATTTTTTGTGTTACTTTTCAGATCGTTTTCATTAGATTTTCTAGTCATAATTAGCAAAAGCTACAACCGTTTTCAAAACTTCTCAGATTATCGTTTATCGATGTGTTAGTTCGTTGTAACCGACTGAAATGATCGTCTTGAATAGCACTTCAATCATCATCAGCTGCCACAATCGTACAAAATGAACTCTATTAAAGATTTTTAATTATTCCAAGAATTTTATTCTTTATGATTATTTTATAGAATATCATGACTAACATCATATGTTGTCCGAATATACATATGAATCGTCATATTTGTCTTTACTTATCATGTTTCGTTACTTTTCAGACCGTTTTCATTAGGTTTTCAATTCATATTACAAAAGTGCTATAACCGTTATTTTTTTTTTTTTTGCTTCTCAGGTCATCGTTATCAGTGTGTTTGAGCGTGATAACCTACTTGATTGATCGTCCATACTAACTTCTCAACGGGTCATCATCAAAGGCCAAAAACATGCCAACTTTTATCTATATAATTTACTTGGCTATTCTGTTCCGACAAATCTCTTCACCATAACCAATTTACAGACTGTCATGAATAACTTCATATGTTGGCCTTATAATCATATCGCATCATGATATTCATTTTTTGGCATCATCACAATTAAATTTTCCAATCATTTTCAGTAGTATTTCAAGTCATATTAAAAAACTACTAAAACATTTTCATAACTTCTCAGATCCTGGTCATTTGTGTATTCCAACGTCATACGCGACTTAAATGATCATTTTTCCACAAATTCGCAGAATATCAACATGAATCCCTAAACTAGTATCAGCTGATATCTGTACAATCGACCGTTTTTATTACTTCTCAGATCGTCATTTTCAGTTTGTTAGATAGTGGTAATGTACATCTTTTGTCGTCATAACCAGCTTTATATATTTATCCTTTAAGATCCATTTGAGTTACATTTCAGATCCTTTTCATTTATTTCTCAATTCATATTAAACAACTGCAAAGAACGTTTGATAAAGCTCTAAAGGATTCTTATCCTTGTGTTAGATCATCATAACATAATTAAATGATTACCCTTACTAAGTTTTC
Source organism: Panulirus argus (assembly GCA_038088735.1). Lineage (NCBI taxonomy): Eukaryota > Metazoa > Arthropoda > Malacostraca > Decapoda > Palinuridae > Panulirus > Panulirus argus. Next base: position 142 of record JAYMFT010168892.1, on the reverse strand, counting down.
AAAGCGTAATCATCAACGGCCAAACCCATACCATTTGACCTTTAAAGAATCTTCTCGACTGTTCCAACAAATTCCGTTGTCATAACAAACCTTAGAGACAGTAATGAATAACTTCGCATGTTGTCTCAATAATCATATCAAG
>JAYMFT010168891.1:0-26265 GCA_038088735.1 Panulirus argus | reverse complement strand
GTGTGTGTGTGTGTGTGTGTGTGTGTGTGTGTGTGTGTGTGTGATTACTATCTGTGTGTCAGGGAAAAAGGGTTTTACACTCGTGTTGCCCCGTCTCTTTATCTTGAACATAAGTACCACTTCTTTCCTTCTATGCATGTATGCAAACACAGACACCTCGGCTTAAGTCAGGTACACATCAATCGACGAGCCGCGAGGGGATGGATGAACACCTATGTTGTGTGTGGGCCGACTGCCACGCCCTAGACTCGAATTCGTGCAGGTCCGACTCCTAGGCTTGACCCGTGCTGACTCATGGTCAGTAGCACTAACCACTAAAGAGATAAGAAAAAAAAATCCTCCTTACGCCCCTTCCTCTCCTCCTACATTTAGTAAATAATAATACAGGAGGGAAGGACTTCCCGGCTCTCCTGCTCCAGCCTCTCTTAATTGCCTTCTACGACACGCAGGAGATACGTGGGCGGCATTTTCTCTTCCGTGTCCCCTGGGAAGAAAATAAGAAAAGGATAAACTTTAACAAAAAAATTCAATCTAAGGAAAAAATTGATCCGGAACCATCGCGATATAGACGTTATCAACAATAGGGAAAGGAACGAAAACAAGAAAAAATAGTTTGATACATGAAAAAAAAGAAGATTCCGTTGGCAAGTTTAATATCTTAGGAAAGAAGAAAACGTTAAGAGCCACTCCAAAATATGCCTTCATTAAAATGCTAATGGCATCAGGAAAACGTGCGCCCGCCTCACCACTATCCAATATAAGTCGGTGGGAGAGAGAGAGAGAGAAGAAAAAAGAAAAACCCGTATATGTCTCGTTATGAGAAGACGTGTTTGGTGCTATGTTAATACAGGGAGCCACCACACCCTCTGGCGGCTCGCGTTAGTGATGGTGCTGACCTAACAAACATCGACCGCCCTTCAACAAGAATTAACTGCCCACTGAAGACGTGTGGATTCCCCTGGGCTCCGACAGCAAGCAGTGACACAACACGAATGAGAAGTCGTTTACGACGAGTCTTGCGGACGGAGAGGACTGGTTGATGCCTTGAAGAACGGACAGTCCATCCCTAAAGGACACTTACTACCTTACCCTGCTCTCATACGAAGCGCACAGCCATGAAGCCGCAGGAGCCCCATAAAAAGGAGGTCTTGACCCATACTGGGATGATATAAATCATCCTCGCATACATCTATATCTATATATATATATTACCAACACTTAGCAACGAGGGTTTGGCTAATAGAATTTCGCTATCACTTGAGATAGAGATAAGGCATTCATATACTAACTGCACTCGACGTCGGCCGCTCGGCTTCTAAATATCACCACCAGCCCACGTCAGTTGTTTGACTTCAATGTATCCCAGCGCTCGATACGTCAGATGTTTAATATCATGACATCATCACACTTCGACGTTATCTCTCTGATTTCAGCAAAGTGGCAGCAAGGGCTTTAACTTCTTTATCCCCAACACTTGAGTTCAAAGATATGGACCCCAGCCAGTCACAGACACGAGATGAGACAAGGTATATAGCGCTTTTAAAAGACCCACTGTCTGTATTCACAGCCTGTATGTCTGTGTTCAGTGTCCAATGTCTATGTACACCTCCCACCACTCCTCACGATGGGTAAATCCCTTGCAAAGCCAGATATGCTACCTGAAAATTTAAATTACCTGAAATCAATAGACTCTACCTACTTTTGTCTCGTCTGTGAGTGGATGATCCACACAAAGAAAAAAATAGTACACTGGACAGAAAACTCGCTTGTAAAGTGGTAAAGAGGGTGGAAATAGCGGACTGTTCCTACCCGCAGAGGTATGTGTCAATATAGGGGAGACGCCCTACGTTACTGCCTCATGGTAGAGGGTCAGATCCGTCTGTATGTCCACTCAGGACCGACCTCTGGCTATCGCTTCACGTTTAAAGGTCATATGGCATCAGATGGTATTACTGCTCTTCATAGTGACATTGGCAAAGAACAACATTAAAGCAGAACTGTTTATCTACCTGGTATCTATAATTACCACCAGGAATCCTTTCTGAATGGGTCCCGGTCTTATTCTCCAGGACTCTTCTCGAGAAGATCCAGTAGATCCATGGCTGTGCTACTTCCAGTAGCAGGGAAGTGATGGACTCCTTTGGGGTGGAAACGTTCTTCATCTAAGCTGTTCTCACTTTCGTCAACAGATGACGCTAAAGCGTCGGCAAAGTTGATATTTCACTCGCGATATAACCACAAGCGGGAACGCCTATATGTATAGTATATCACATGAAGACATTTCAACACGCTTCTCAGAATTAATTACCCAGTAATTGGGAAAGATTTATGCATAACCCTAACTCGCAAAGTTCGATATTCAAGACGTGTCGTATCCGTGAATGGAGAAGCCTCCGTGGTGCAGTCGTCACTGTTCTGAAACTCTTATTATCAACTCTCCTCCTCCTCCTCCTCCTCCTCCTCTCCTCACTCCCTAGATCTGCCAGGGGCCACTGTTCTCAAACCCTGTCGATTCCCTTCCTCCCCCCTCCCACACCCACACTACCTCTCCCGGCTGAAGTATTCAACAAAACGTTTCCGCAGAAATATGATCTCACGTTACGGTCGCCTTGCCCGGGTGTCCTTCCATCCGTCATCCACCAGGAGAATCACCAAGAAAGAAAAAAAAGACGTAATCGGCTTCCTTGCATGTCGTGGTTGGCACCAAGACAGCAGTGGTCAACACGCTCATCTTGCCTACCCGCACGAGAGGAAAGACATTGTTGTAACGTCACATGCACATGCAGGTAAATGCATACTAAGAAAACCTACAAAAACATCTTTCTAGATAAAGATAATCCACATCCAGGAAGGCATAAACAGTCAGTCACACGCACATGCAAGTAAATACATTTATAGTTAACCTACAAAAATAATTTTCTATAGATAATTCAGGGAGACACAAACGTCCAGTCCCAGATTGAAAAACAATTCACGTGAATTTATTTTTCTTCTTTCAGCAAATGTGTTGGATTAGGTCATTCTTTTTTCCTCCTCCTTCCTTCACCATTGCCGACACACCAAGAACGACCAATACTCTGCTTAACATATGAGATCTTAAGGGCACATAGTCACCGCTAACTTGCTATATCCAAATCCCCTCAACATATAACATATGAGGGCATTACACGCCCAGCTATTACGAATCATTTAGTAGTTTCGATAGTACAGCAATTAATTCAACAGCAAATCAATTATGTACGTAGGGAGTACAATGGAAAGGCAGACAATAGAAAACCTGATGGTCCATGCCGAGGTTATCTGCTGGAGGACAATACAAGAGAAGGTCAGATAACAGAAAACCTGATGGTCTATGACGAGAATATGTGCTGGAGAACAATGATAGTTTTTTCCTTTCTACCTACCACCACTTCCACACATCATCAGCTAGGAAGTGAAGATATGAAGGAATATCATGTACATGTAGTGTAGAGAGATATGTAGAAATTTGTATTAGACAGGATAATTCTGAAACACATTCTGATATAAAAATCCAAGAAGGCACAGGGAGTTTAGGGCGATTCACCTGATGGGAAAGTTTGAGAAACATCCACGTTAAGACATGACGCTGTATGTATGTAAACATGGATGCTTTGGGTAACATCTAGTATGTCAACATGTTCACATTCTCTGTATACGCCAGTGAGGCCTCTGGCGCTCTATTTCATTAGGTGATCAACGCCATTATAAACTACACTTGACATCATCATGCGAAAATCTTTATAAAGATCCAGTATCCAGTGAAACATTCATCGTCCTCACAATTTTACAAATGCAGAGTCTGTGAGGCAAGAGTTGATACACAGTAACACATAAACATACATGCACTCGAGAGTACTCCCACATACGCTCACTTACACATGAACAAACGCACAAAAAACACGGACACAAACTTTTTTTTTCTCTCTCTCTCTATTCTAACTGTGACGGTGTCAGAATCATGCCACCACATAAGGTCCAGTTGTCAAGGGACGTGTCAAAACCACCCTCTATATTTTCCAAAATAGTCTTTCTGTTTTTAACAGTAACAATTTTCAATGTTAAATTCCAGGGCTTCTGCAACATGCTGTGCTGGTGGAGACTGGTTCATGAGGTAGGGCATGTAGCCAGTCTACAGTCACTATATCACAATCTGACCTGGAGTGGAGCAGTTAGCGCGTCCCACGAACCCCGCTGTGTTGGAGCTTAATCCAATTAAAAGGGGCAATATGCAGTGTGTCCACAACCTGCTGTGTTGGAGTATGATCAGGACGTAGAGCACTTATCGAGTCCACAAACTAGCCTGCTGGAGGGCAGTCATATAGCGGAACATCTAAGCGAGTCCGTCCACAGCTTTCTCTGCTGGAGTCTGTTCAGGGCAGTTGTACGAAGCCTCCTCCTTGTGTCGGAAGTGTGATCAGACGCCGCAGTGTTCACGGACTGCTGTTGTTAAAAATATGAAGGACGTCAGGCTTCGTAAAATGGTAAAAAAAGATACACCGATGCCTTGCTACTAGCTATGAGTTTATGAAGCTAAGCTACAAACTTGTAAGAAAAGGTGTAATAGAGTACTTTGTATTGTGAGAGTAAAGAATAAATATAAAAAAAAAAATACACTGGCTTACAAAACTGTGGCTGTCGACACGATGCACCAGCTTAAAAAGTTGTATGATATGAGGGGAAGTTGAAGATATGGGGCAGCCACTAAGGCAGAACTCCCTCCCCCTGAACAAATAGGTAATCACACACACACACACACACACACTAGCATTAAAACCAACTCGTGTGCGACAATACATCAGACACACGGGAGACAGTCTGCAACTCCATATCCTTCAGCGTTGCCATATCTCCATCCCAGTTTATGAGGGAGTCTCCGAGCCAGTAATAGCATATTTAACCCAAAGCTTTTTCTCATAAATCGAACCCCGTACCTTATTTCATTTTCACATTTGACATTAACATTGTTTATTAACACAGTTTCAGGGTCGTGTTTGAAGTATCGCAATAGAACATTATTTCATGACATTATTTTCTCTCCCTTCTTCACATCCTGTCCCTATGGTTCTCGTTCCTATGACAGAATACTGGCAGCACAGACTCCACTGCCGGTGTTGAGAGGGAGATAAGAGCATGTCTCTACCATCCTCCCACATAATCTCCCCTTTCTCCTCACTCCCTCCCTCCCTCCCACAAAAAATAAGGTTTCTCCAGTCTCGAGGTTAATGAAGTGGTAAAGATTGTGGTGGCTGGGTTGGGTGTGACCCGATCTCTCTCTCACCACCTACTCAGTGGACTACCACCTACACAATGCACCAGAACACCACCAGTGGCTGAGGGAATCAAAAACACTCTACCACAATTTGCATCTTTATGTAATAAGGTCTCATCCTTTATTTTCTGGTGGGACTTGATCCTCAAGGCCCATGTCAAAGGCTAGGCCAGCATACCTAAGGGCCGCACCACTGTATTCAAGGGTTGTCCCGTCTTGTTTTAGTGTCGAAATTATACTGCTTGAGATAACGAAACGTACACCACAAAGTGGGCGATTTTTAATCAGAAATGTTAGTATAGTGCATAATAATATATATATATATATATATATATATATATATATATATATATATATACACTACCATAAGTAACGATCTAGTATCTAGACTGCGTAGTATTTGAGCGATAAAGTATTTAAGGCGCTCAGTATCTAATTGCATAGCCCGTCTGTACTCTACCAGTACATTCCCCTGGTGGCAGCTTGGAACATTAATCTGCGACGTAATCAGAAAGCATTGTCGTCTGATGTCGAGAAGTTCCTCGTGTACGACAGTACGACCACTGTCCGACGACGGTACGACCCTTGTCCAACGACTGCACGACCCCTCGGGTCACGAGGGCCCGGCTTTTTGACCTGACCCTCTGAGGTCAGGCCTGAGGTCATGCTAATAATCCTAACCAAGGATCGGACCGTCGTGTTCAATGTACCGGCTGCTTCCCACCCACAACGGTGCAGTCCCCTCCCCCCGCCCACACTCACACACACACACTCACACACACACACACACATAAACATACACACACACACCAAGTACTATCTCTCAATAGGATGATTTTTCCGCATAATGTTTTTATAGAGAAAAGTCAGAGTTAGTCAGTCAACACCTCCGGTAATGCCAAGCTTCAGCAGGTTATCCGGTCGAGCCGGTTAACTAGAGGTGGTGTTTTACCGGTGGGCTCTGGCCGGATAACTGGGGTGGAGGGGGGGTGTTCTCGTTCACTCAAGTCGGATAACCGGTAAAGGTTTTTCCCTGCGGTCAAGCCGGATAACTGGAAGAAAAAAAAAAAGAATCTCTTTTCAAACGGTGAATTCGGATAATTGGGGAACATTTTTCCTTTCGTGCCGTCAAGCCGGATAATTGGAGGAAAATTGCTCCTCTCGTGCGGTCAAGCGGTCTTGACAGATACGTAAATGAAAAATATGTGAAACTCAGTAAAACCTTTCATCAACAATACTTCAAAATTTCCATACCCCAAGCCAGCGAATATATTAGTAAACTTTTTTGGGTCTTCTGAAGAAAAATAGGTGATCATCAAATCGCATTTGAAAGTAGTCTACTTCAGAGAAAAGTGTCAATTTCGATATAATCTTAGTTTACATTTAACAACGGTTTCCAAGAGCATACAGTCAAACTTTGTAAAAAGTTTCTTCACCAATAAAGCAACTGCAAATAAACCGTTTAACAACAGGACTTGTGAAGAGCTGAGCTTATCAAAGGCAGTTTACTTATTCAAATCATTCTTTCCCTATCGCTTGATGGAAAAAGAGATGACGTGATATGTCCACAAAAGTCCAAGGACTTCTGTCCGAGACTGGAGGCTTCGACATCAGAGACGAGAGATTCTATAACCCTCTGAACTTAAAGTATTGTCAAGAGAAACCCGTCTGCTCTTTCGTTCTAACAGTCTACAGCTGTTGGGACACGACAGAGGCACAAGCAACTATCAGAGATCCGGTTCAACACAGCAAAATTTACAAACTGCATTTTCGGCAGGTCCCTTCTTCCCTCTAACTTAGCCCGACGAACACAAGTGGGATCCTTCGGCACTCTCGGGTGTTCCAGCCTTCGAGTATGATGTCTCGATCCTTGAGAAACAACGGTACGAATACAGAGCACGACGGTACGACCCTTGTAGTCATGATGGCCCGGCTTTTGGCCCGCCCCTTGAGGATCGATCGGTACTGGCCAGCCCTCACCTTTCTAGCACCCGACGGCCCTCAACGAGTTGGGGGGTGAGTCGACCAAGCCTTCATAGTCATGACGATGTCATCTTTACCACCGGTTCTCTGAGGGAGGAGCAGGCGGGTGGGCCTCCTCCTCCTCCTCCTCACCCTCAACAGTTCGGGCAATAATACACCAATAATATCAGCTTTCGATACATTTGCCAAGGACCACCACACTCCGGCCGCCTCCATTGACATACAAATGTTGCCTCTCTAAATGGACTCGCAAATGCGTCCCTCTCGCTCCAGTCACTTTTTCTTTCAAATGATACCAATTTCTGGATCGGAGGCTGGACTTCTAATCTATACATTCGGGTCAGAAATGTCTCTTACACTGAGTAAGCTTCTGGGTTATATGAAAGCGAAGCTGGAGGGGGGTCCCACATCCCCCCTGCTTGGAACACGACAATGCAAGGGGCCAGGACGCGATCCGAGAGGACTTTCAGCCAAGAATGTTTTGTGTAGCCATGCGAGGGGGCAACATGGCCGAGCATGCATAAACAGGGAGGTCCCCTCCCGACCCGCTCGGCCAACGGGATGACCTTTGCTCTTCAGCGTGTTCCTCTGATCTTACATCGCCCAGCCACCAATACCAGTGTCAACTGACCACCTCTCGCTCAACACTTACGCTGAGCCATCTCAGCAAGTGTCGTCTGAGCACTTCTCTAGAGTACATGAAGCCATTCTTGCATAAGTGGACTGACCGCCTCTCACACTTATAATGGAGCCACTGACCCCCAGCGTTATCTGGCCACCTCTCACTTACACTTACAAGGGGCCAGCCCTTCAAATGCCAACTGACCATCTCTCACTCACACTTCAACACAGCCACCACCACGATCAACACCTGACCACCACCAGAAACCCACATTACCACAGTCGCTTCTTCAACTCACCACTTACCAAAACTATAAGCTAGTTAACATACCTCACGCTCTATCTGATGCAATACCCTCTCGATACCTCAGTGTAGTTGCGACACTTCAACAATATACAGTATGTCACCTACAGATGCCTTCTGAACTCAGCTAGCCAGCCAGTGAGCTAAACTAGAATAACTCAACAAGAACATATGAGCTATTTCAAATAGGATGTATCATTTAACCGCCTCCAAATGACTATTCCTGTAGGCAACATATCGGTATGGGAGGACACAAAGCAAGATAAACAAGACGCACTTGCGTTACGCAGTGTTTCGCCTCGAGTTAAATATTTAATACGGTCACAAAAAAAAAAAATAATATGCTAATGAACTCGTTAATTTGCAAAAATTTGCATGCCATGATATTTGTCGACTCATAATAAATATATGTGCTATAAATCTGAACTTTTCATAATTTAGAACTCCCGAATTTGAGCACATGCCCCCCCCCCCCCCCAAAAAAAAAGTTGTTCTTATTAATTTTCAAATTCATGAAGGGCATATATATATATATATATATATATATATATATATATATATATTGTTTGTGCTAATTATTATGCAGATTTGCGCAGCTATGTTTGCCCTCAAAATCTAATCTGTTAGTCGTCTCCAGAGGCAATACCTATGTTGAGTAGGAAGCGTCTCTCCTGGATGGTTCTTGAATCATCAAGCCAACAAGAATGTGTCCACAAACAGACAGACAGAGGCAGGGGTAAAAATATAATGCCCTGTATGGACTGCGTGTCGTGGCCAGACATAAAAACTCAACCGAATCTCCTTGAAAATCTAATCTACGAAAAAATATATACCTGAGTCTCTTCTCCATTATTGGAAGAAACAAACTCACTGCAGCTCCTGAAGAGGATATAGACGTGACAATTTTGTATGAGGTGTTTGGAGGGAAATATACTGGGGGGAGAATAGAGGCTCTGCATCCCCATCAGTGTTTATCCTCCCCATCCCTTCCTCTCAGCCACATTTCCCACTGGACGTGTCCCCAATGTCCCCAACATGACCAGCCAGAGAAGGCACCACTTACATAGCAGTTCCCCGTATCACAGTGCTCACTGACGTAGCACATTACCATGCGTAATACATTACGTGCACTCATCCCATCTGCCTCCATCGGGGTTCTCCCTGACCCATCTATCTCCCCTAAGCATTCCCTCACCCCATCAGATCTCCCCAAGCACTCCTTGGCCACACACCTGTCTGCTCGGAGGACTTTCTTCTTAGCCCATGCCACCTCCTTCTTCCGAGTCAAAACACCGACCTCCTTCCCGGGTTCCTTCAGCTTCGTTTTCTAAACAATGTTTTACCTTTCTGGCCTCCTAAGTCACTTCCTGGCCTCCTAGATCTCCTCCTGGCCTCTTAACTCCCTTCCTGGTCTTCTTAGTCATTTCCTAGCCTCTTCAAGAAGTCCCTCTCTGGCCTCCTAAGTCCTTATCTGAAGTCCCTGGCCTCCTAAACGTTTAAAGAGCCTTCAAATCCTATTCCTGGCCTTTGAAGTAAATTTACCTCTGGTCATCCAACTCCTTCAGTTTCTACATCTTTAAGAACCTCCTATGTTTCTTTCCATCACCCAGGGGGCCTCTTTGACAACCCTCCTGACAATTAACATTCCTCCTTCCCGATTAACAATTCTCCTCAACGGTTTACATCCCTACTATCCGGGTAACATTCGTCCTCCGTGATTTAACATTCCTCCTACCCAATTAACAACCTTTCTACCCAATTAAAATGCCTCCTACACGATTAACGTTCCTCCTTCCAGATTAACATTCCTCCTATCTCCTAACTCTTCATCCATTCAGCTGATTCAAAATTCTAAACACTTGGTTTAATATTCGTCTTTCTGCTTGGTTTATCATCCACCCACAGGTTTATCACTTCTTCTCTAACCAGGTTCGACATTCGTCTCCCCCCCTAACTTGGTGTATCACCACTTCTCTTCCATAGCTCAACGTCCCCTCTCCCACCCGGTGGTTTAACTTACCATACAAGGTTTAAATCTCTCTCTCCCTTCTGGTTTAAGGCTCTTTCCTTGACGCTTTTTATTTCCCCTTCCTTCCCCACACTTTTCCTTAATTCCTTTGTCCTCGTTCTTGGTTCTTATCGTCACTAATCACCCTTCCACCTCGTCTCTCCAACACCTTTCGTCTAACCCATCGTTGTCATGAAACCTCCTCAAGTACCGATCATCATGTCATCCCTGTGGCCACTTACTCACTTACTCCTTTTCCTCATCTCTACGCACACCCGTAAATTACTCTCTTCCTCGTCTTCTCTATCTTTTCTTACGCTACTCATTCCTCTCACAGAGGCAGTACTCGTATAGGTAGGTCTTCCAGTGTTGCTGGGCCATCTTCATTCAAACTCTTGGGATGAAAATCCACAAATGAATAAAAATTATCACACACACACACACACACACACACACACATACCACTCTCGTCATAAAGTGAATAAAATCCGTTGGCACGATAGAGATTCAGACACTCACTCAGCTCTTCCATGAATATTGGACCCACTGGCCTTGACCTCACACAAACCACACTCACAAACCCAGCCATTTCTCCAGGGTGTAAACTGGCATGGCTGGCTGGCTGTCTCAAGAGTTCGAGAAAATACGCCCGCTGGTAGTTTCTGAATATTCGCTCGAACGTGTACACAAAATGAAAATGGGGAAAATAGGGGATAAGATCAAGCCAGCCGCTCCTGTCTAAAAGCGAACTTTCGTCGTCTTTGGAAACATGCGTGGGTAGAGCCTGTCCCCCAGAAGTCTGACCGTTCTGTCCCTTCCAGCCAACGTCCAGACGCTTGGACTTCTGATGTTTCCAAAGTCACAGAATTCCTCGCCTCATCTCACACTTCCTCAAGCATCTTGAATCTCACATGTCTTCTCTCGAACCATCAGCGTGTGGCTTGTGCAAGGTAGAAGATCCATGGGTGATACTCTTCCATGCGTAAGTGATGTCTTGTTTTGCTCTTCGAAGGGCACTGAGGGGCAATCTATTATTACAAGGTCTTTGACAAGGTTTGGTGCTGGGGTCTAATCGCCAAATTCCCAGCTTTTGGCTTTCCTTTCTATATACATTCTGCTTCCTCGCTGGGTCGTTCATCTGTTGCACCTGTTGATGGATCGCTTCTCTGCCTCTCTCCTGACCCAGACCGGTGTTCCTCAGGGCTCTGTCCTGCCATCAGTGCTCTTCCTTTTCTCTCCATCAAAGACCTTTCATTCTTCACCATATAGCCGAAAGGCATTTAAAGGCTGGCCACTGTACACTGCACTCACTCACTTCTTTCAAGTCTGGTCTATGTTCTCTTGCTCGATCATCGTCTGCTCATATATATATATATATATATATATATATATATATATATATCATGTAAATCCACGGCGGTGTCACAGAACTTTCCCGACATGCCAACAATAAGTGAAACATCTCTGGACATTCCCGAATAGTTTTAACAAGTGGGAGAAGTTGGTGTGTTGGGGTAGAGTGAGGGAGAGGGGAGGGAGTGAGTGAGGCCGCTACACCTGATATCGACAGTCACCAACAACAACAGAAAAAGCACGCAAATAAACTTCGCTTGTTTCCAAGCGCTCATTTCCTCTCGTGTTTTCCCCGCAGTTTGTATCGTATCACCGTGCTCGAGCGTCGTACCCTTTAGTGTTTAAGGGACGTACCGTTGTGTATTTAAGGACACACACACACACACACACACACACACACACACACACACACATATATGCACATCTTATGCATCAAACTCTACGCCAAAGCCATCAGCAAATGCAAGCACACCAATACACGACAGGAAGATAACAGAAGAGCACCTTGTATGACTACTTGACTCTGCGGAGTCCTCACGCCAGCCAAACCATGAAAAGTGTACCACAACCGTAACCACGTCATTGAAAATGTACCACACACTCGCATACCACACTCCTCAAGTGTTCCTCGGCATCATCCATCTGACATACCAGCCTCCACACACGAGCACTTAAGGGAATGTATAAGAATATCTCTCCGTCCAGGGCAAGAACTACTAATGACTAGATTCACTTAAGTAGCGCCAGAAACTCTCTGACGAAGTGGAGGCAGTGGTCACTCAGCGCCAGGAAATCACCGGCGGAGTAGCAAGCATAAAACTCAACCTCCCGGCCAGAAGGGTAAGTCTGGCCGAGCGAAGGGATGATTGTTCCCCCATCTTCACTATAAGAGACTCGTATGCGCCTTTACTATCATCCTGCACGTCTCTTTCGATGACCCCCCCCCTCACTGGACTACCGACGAGAGATGTCGGTAATGAGAGCAGTGAGGGTAAAAGGCAGATGGGAGAGGAGGAGGTAGGTGGTGAGAAGAGTAAAGAGAGAGAGTGTGTGTGTGTGAGGGAGAGAGAAAGGGTTTGAAGGCAAGTTACGTGAAGGCGGTGGTGAGGAGTGCCAAGATATGTGCCGGGCCTTGGGTGTCTCGTGGGTGTAGGTGGCTCTAAGGTGGATCACGGGCAGTGGGACAGGTAAGACAGGGGCAAAGTGGACAGGGAAAAGAAAGAGGGAAAGCGTGCAGGATGGATGGGTGTGGCAAAAATGTACAGTGTTATGGGAATTAACAGGAGTGGAAAGGAGGACAAGTGGAGGAGATACAAATCAGTTTGGGAAGAAAAGAGGCAAGAGGAGGAAGACGGGATTGGAAGCAGAGCAGGAGGAGGAGGAGGAGGAGGAGGAGGAGGAGGAAGAAGAGGAGGAGGAGGAGGAGGAAGAGAGCCAGTTGATCAGCCACGACAGAATACCCAGCGGAAACATCTTCCTCGAGGTCTTAAAAGCCACATCTGAGCTCTTCAGTTTCAAAACCGTGTTACTTTCCTCCTGTCACATACGACTGTATGTTACCTAACTCAGGGGTCGAGTCTCTTGTATATCATCAGACCCTCAGTCGGCTCAAGGAATCCGTAAAACCTATACAGATTGCCAAAGACCATGTCAATGTAGCATCTGGCCAGTGACGTACCCCATCGATCTGACTGCAAGAGACTGTCTATGCAGATAACACAGTCTCACTCGAAATCCTAACAGGAAAATCCTTCCTTTACGTAGCCATGCCACTGGGACCCGTAACACTCAGGGCACCAAGCACGAAGGTTAATAATAAATACTTTACTTTGGAGCGAGGAAAAAAAATACAAGAATTATAGTTTTGTTTGCGTAAAGGAAATCCAGTTGCCGGGAAGGGCAAACCTAACACCCTCACTCTGCCGCAAGACGTGGTCGGTGCCTCGCGTGATTTTTCTCCTGCCAGACCCAGCTTAAAAGTGAACACAGACACACGTCTTAGGAAAGCTTCAAATGACGGGAGCCATTAGCCTCTCTCTCTCTCTCTGTCTTTCTTTTGAACCAATCTTTACCTATCTATCTATTTATCTATCTACCTACCTACCTACCTACCTACCTATCTAACTATGTCTATCTATCCTCCACCTACCTATCCATCTATTTAACTGTCTACACACACACACACACACACACACACACATTATTCAGCAACCCCAAAACCTCTTTCATGCGTCTCTAGCACCTTGAAGGCTTTGCTTTACACACAGGCAGGAGTGAAATGCAATCCTCTGAAGTAAGGTTCGACCGAGTCTTTACTCCATCCGTCCACTGAAGATGCAACAGACTCGCCGAAGGTAGGAACGTGGCTCACCTACGGTCCTCATTTTGATTAATCTTCTGTCGTGGACCTCGACATCTGCAAAGCACTTGACAGGAAATGGTTCACGTCTATGATTTGTAATCTTCCTTCCTTTGGCTTGCGTGCTTCTCTCTGTTCCCAGAGGCGTACCTTCCACTCCAACTGATCCCCTTGCATTAGGCTAGTGAAGGGCTGACATCTTCCTCTTATTACATCAACACTGGTGTTCCTCAGGGCCCTGTCCTATCCCCTATTCTCTTTCTTCTCTTAATAAATGATCTTACTTCTCCATTTTCTAACCCCTAATCATTCATACCATGATGATTCCATTTTCCACACTTCGACTCGTTTTCCCTTCCCTCCTTAATCCGATCATCTTTCTCCTTCTCGCAATGAATATATCACCTCTCTTAATTCGGACTTGCACAGCATCTCGGAATGGGGAAGGAGTAAAGTGGCTGACCTCATCAGAACCAAAACGCAGCATCCAGCTATACATCTCTCCCCGAATGTCAATCGTTCCTCATTCGTTCTGTTTCAGAACACCGCAATAAAACCACGTAATAAAATAAACACGGGCATAACTATGCCCTCCACGCGCATTACCGAACAACAAGATCGTCCGTAATCCGTTTGTCTTCCAACGGGACTCTGCCTCGACTTCGGGCCTTCTTCTCGACACTACAGCAACGGGTGCTAGAGAGAGAGAAAGATAGAGAGATACACAGATATACGTACACCATAAACCCCATTGTCCTAGCGAGGCGGTCTGGCCTTAATAGCTACTGAAAAAAAGACGTAAAAGCAGTACAACGAAAAGGGTGTCAAAAGCGAATTACCTTTGACTGCATTCTATGGACAATGCTCACCCTGAACACAGATGACCAAGCCAATGGGAATCGTCAGAGCCGAGTTTACCTTAACGAGTCTACATCGACGCCCGCCATAACGGGCGGGGGTGAGGCTACCGCAAACACAACACCGGTTTACCCCCCCCCCCCTCCCTTCACCCCAATATCTGAAGCCAACACTGTGGAAATATTTGCGTGGGGTTCATTAGAGCTGTGGGTAATAGAGCTTGTGCTGGCCTCGGATAACAGTGTTAGTAAGGCCTCGCCAGGTCCCTGCTTCGAGCAGTTTGGTAGTCTACCCTCGGGGCCAGCTCCTGGCCCACATGACAACAGCAGTGCCGGGTGAACACGCCCCATAGGGAACGAGGGGGAAGGCGAGAGCAGTCTATGAGTCACAGGAGGGGAAAGGGGACCCTGCGAGAGACAGCAGAGATGGGGCTCTTTCCTGGGAGGGGGAGATGCATTCCTCTTCCTTTTTGGGGGGCGTGAAAATCAAGGAAAAGGGCCTTCCTTTCCTTGAAGAGAGAGAGAGTCGGAGTGAAGGGAAGGAAGAGAGGTGGGGAGACGCCTTGAATGGGAGTTATAGGGAGAGGGGAGTGGTCTGCTGTGTGGGAGAGAGAGAGAGAGAGGGACGGGTGGTAAGACAGAAGACGGTAAGTAGTCCCCAATGGGCATGGACAGGAAGCACATCGAGACAGGAATGAGACACCGAGTAAAAGATAAAAGACAGAGAGAGAGAGAGAGAGAGAGAGAGAGAGAGAGAGAGAGAGAGAGAGAGAGAGAGAGACGGGAGACAGAGAGATCAGCCGGACGACAAGAGGTGACGAGTGGCGCGGGACGAAAGGACTAATCGATGCAAAGATCGCTGAGATCGTCCAGATACCTGGCGGAGGAGGAAGGGGGGGTTGAGGAAGAGGGGGTGTGTGTGGGGGGGGGGGGAGGGTGGTGATGGTGATGGAGGAGGAGGGGGAGGGCAGGGGGGGGGGTTGGCGCTAAAGATGGTGGTGGTGGTGATGGAGGATGAGGAAAGACGGAGGAAGACCAGTCGTGATGGTGAGAGATGGAGAAACAACTTAAAAGACTGTAAGTAAAAAACAGCAAGAGACACAGCAAAGGAACCATACTTACAAAAAGGACACTTCCCCACTTTTCTCTAAGTGGACCAAGAGTTTCCATACTTTTTGCACGAAGTAACTTATCTACTTATACTACCCCCCTTCTACTTACAAAAAAAGTCTTTTGCCTCCTTAACAGTAAATGGAATTATAAACGACGTAAAAGAAAGTTTTTTTTTTCAACTAATGCTAAATAATTCTAGTTAATCTTCCCCTTAGCTGCTATTTCCATTTAACTCTTAAGATATTCCCCCTCTTTTAACTTGATTAGGTATACTCTACCCTTTCAACGACCGTATATTTCTCCTCATGAGGGTATGTCCCATATAACCAGTTCATCTTCCGTTTTATAACCACGAATGTAATCGTTTCATCAAGACCATATATACCTCTTGTATAGCCTTTTGCTTCGTAATTACCATAATTCCTCTGACCGTATGAATATTTGATTATATTTTCCTTCTACTCACAAAGATCAGCTGTGCCATCCGCGTACCTGGGAAAAGAGAGAAATTAATTAATAAATGATTCACGAGAAGAAATGAATCAAGATATCGATCATGAAATGATTCAATGTATTAATCATGTTAAGAAATTATTCAGAAAACTAATCATGAAATGGGAAAAATTTTCTATTTCATTATGATGATGGTAGGGATCTGTATGGGAGGCCAGGTACTGGAGAGGTCGTGTGGAGTGGTGACGAAGGGGGCTGAAGTACCTGGCCTGGGTTAAAGGTGTGGGCTAAGGAGGTATTGGGAACTAGGGACACTTGGAAAATGGGCCCTGGGAAGACGTGTACTGGGAAAACCTAGTACTGAGAGAAGGGGTACCTGGAGAAGGTGTACTAGGAGCAGGGCCACCAGGATAAAGGGTACTAGATGACAGGGTACTGGGAGGAAGGGTACTGGGGCAAGGTACGTATATGGGCAAAGGATGAGAGGAACGCACTGGCATGGAGGACTGGTAAAGGAAACATCACGAAGAACGAAACAAGAAAAAATATGCATCATGTTCATTAAGTTACATTCAGCACCTCTCGAGCCATCATACTGGATCATACTGAAGGGGGAAACAAAATACGCAGTGCATCTCTGGAGCCACCCCACTTGATCATACTGCTGGGGGGGGGGGAATACACAGTGGGGGGACTGGAGGGGAGGGTCCCCCAACCCTCAACACGGCAAAGAAAGTGAGCGTTACTTCCAGGGTGGTAGTGAGAGCCGTGAGGAGATTAAAACTGGATGAAGATATCAGAAACTTGCCAGAGCTAAACTCATCTGAACTTTTGCCGGGAAAAAATATATTAATCGGATCTTTTTCTCTCCTGGTATGGACAAGTTCCTACGATAACATTTCATGTTTGTATAATAACTCAGTGCGGAAAAGTTTCTTGAATTATAATCTCTACATTGTAAGTTAGTAACTAGAGCTGGTACTTATTTCCCCATTTACTATAATAAGATTCAGTTTAAAACTCCGAAGGCATTAGCGATTCAGGACTGAAGGCGTACTGAAGCCGTCGATACGTACGTGGATGAACGGTCCACCAAAGTTCACTGACCTACGAAAGACCACGACCTGTGAGACGACAAGTGACCTCGATTCGTGTCGTCTATGTAAAGCTTTGAAACGAGTCACTAACATCTTAGGGAAAAATATATAGCCCTCTGGTGTAACACGCCTTGATCAACTCTTCCTTCAGCTGTTACACAACATGAAGGACCCCGGCCGCCCCTCTAGGCCGAGCGACTCTTGGGACAAAGTGGTGTGGTGCCCCAGGGATATCAAGGAGGGTCAGTTTGTCCTTGTGTGGTCACCGGGGGTCCCGTGGGGCGCGGCCGGAACCTGCTGGGGAGGTAATGTACACGGTGGCCCCCACGGCTTCAAGCCTCCCACCCTACCTACCTACTTCGCTCCATTGCTTTCTCTCTGTTGTTGATACTGATGCTACTTTCACGGCTGCTGACGCTTGCCACTGTTCCTGACTGCTTTTTCTGAGGCTAATCCTGCTACTGATGATGATGCTGTGCTTGATCCCTCTGCTGCAACAACCGTTCCTGATGCTTCTCCTGTCACTGAAACCGCTGTTTCTCATGCTACTACTACTGCTCCTCCTCCTCCTGCCCTTGCGGCTGCTACTACTGCTGCCACTTCTACCGCAGCTGCTGCGTCTCCCGCTGCAGACATCTTGAGCCAACTTTCCCACTTGCAGCTAGTCTGGCCATAAGTGCCTATGGCTTTACTTTTCGACGTAACTCACTCTTACCATGTTCTGTGTTCTGCTCGTACTCACGGAAGAAAAGTTGTGAGTGGTGGAGTATGTATAGTTCTACAGCCTCGCCAAGCCCTCGGCTGGAGCCAGCAATCAAAACCAGGTGCTCCTGAAAGGCTCTTAATGAAAACCAGGGACGTATAAATGTAAAACAAAAATGATGGTAAAAATATATATATATACATGAAGAACATATTACTAGAAGCAACGTACAAAGAACAGAGTTAAGCTTTATGGACTGAGTATTTTGCGTTTCCGTTTCGGAGCTTTTCAAGCGTACTGATATACGTATTTTTTTTCCTTTAAACACAGTCAGAGGAAATACTAGTCAGAGTCTGGCTTGCGCTCCGATACCACAGACGAACGAAGCGATGCTTTCGTTGTGGAGGTAATAACCGCAATGGAAAAGAGAGGGAAAAAAAAAAAGAGAATTGAGGAAACCTAATTTATCCCATGATTTACTATCCTTCATCATCCGAGAGCCACTTGAGGCTTCCAGGAATCGAGATGAAGCCATCGTTATGGACGTGATACCCTTATTTCTTAGCAATGGAAAGCACGGGTCTGGAACAGAACTAAACACGATTCGATTTCCATAAATTACAGATATCATCATTTCAGGCGAACCTGAGATTGAAAAAGAAAAGAAAAAAATGGGGCAATATAACATCACCTGAAAAGTCTACATGTAGAGTTGCACCTACACAATCCAAGAAAAGAAGAGAAAAAAGTAGGATGACATATACCATAAGAACGTTTATACTCTTGAAAACATTTGGGTTATCGATTCCGGGGGGGAGGCAAGAGGCAGCAGGGAAGGGAAGATAAGGTGAAGCATCAAGACCCACACAGATATAGCACGGTGCCAGCTACTCTTGCAGACGAAAATCTCCCAAGTCACAATACCAGGCTCGGACCTAGAGCAAACATGAAGGGTGGGTGGGGGGAGGTCTAAATATAACAACATGTTACTGACGATTTAGAACATGCATGATGAATAATAAGCTCAGAGGTCAACATGCACTTCACTGTTTACATGAGAGGATTTCCGCAAGGCCAAAGGGGATTATGAACTGACGCCATTGGCTGGATATCAGGAGTCCTCGTCTACCACCTTCTCGACAGCACAAAATCCCTCAAGTCAACAAACTTCAGTTCAGTTTTCAGTTTCAATACTTTATTCCTCGATAGAGGAATCGAGATCCTATAGTGCTGTCACTAGGTAACCCTGTACAATAATACCAGAAGCACCTGGCAAGTGTCGCGATTACATATAAATACAACAAAGGAGCTCACTAAAGCCTCAGGAAGTTGGGATATTCCTTTAAGTTTAAACGTCTCTCCGGCGATCATGTAAACGCGAGGCTTTACCTCCTATGGGCGCCTGTGCCCTCACCCCCATGTCCCGCTGACAGGTTCTCAAGTAGGTCCAAACCTTCACCCCAACGCCTACTGTGTTGCCTCGCTTGGCTATAGGCAGCTCATCCTCTTCACTCCACCAACAACATTATCTTCCAGTCTCTCTATCCCGCCACTCTATCCCACTTCCAAATTCCCGTAACAATACAGTTACAACATTCACACTTCGGGGGGAGTTTAATCATTCGATTTTGACTCCAGTGAAACCGTATTATTATGCATATTAGTGCATTCTGTCCCTCACGAACCAAACCTATCATTACCATACGTTTACAAGACAGGCATCGGGAGCAGAGCGTCAAGGCGCGATGAGAGCAGGGCGTGGCGCGGTAGTCCCTCACAGGGAGGGAGGGATCCAGCCATCTCCCTCAAATATTAGCTCAAGACTGATGTTGGGAGGGCGATGGGTACACAGCACAGAATTATTATCACCGTCACGAGAAGGCCTCAAGAACTACGGCAGTCTACGTAGTCTCTACGTGGAGAGAGAGAGAGAGAGAGAGAGAGAGAGAGAGAGAGAGAGAGAGAGAGGTTACTGGGGTCACGATATTGGTTGTGTGTGTGAGTTAAGGCAGCGAGAGTTCAGGTCTAGCTGAGATGAAGCACTTGTTTTTGTGGGGATGTGTAGGTTCAAGGGCTGACTCCAGTTTTGATGTAGTAGACCTACGGCTTACTTTATGGTGGGTTATTAAATTTCTAGCCTGTTTATGCGGGAGGGGGGGGGGGGGGGAACTAAGAAGCTTCCACATATGGGGAAGTTCTAGGTTTTTTATGGGAGATTTCCTAGAGATGAAAAGAAACAGAGGAGCAATGTATATGAGTGGTGATATAAAGATATTTCACGAAGATTTTCCTTTATTATACATGTGGCTAGGGTGATCCTACGCGTAAGAAAGTTTGCCTAATCTGTGGGAAACATTCATTAATCAAATTACGAACAGATTCTAGATAGTAATTCGTGGATACCATGAAATGGAAAGGAACTCCTGCAGTCTTTGGGCAACAACTCTGGATATTGCTCTAACACCATCTTGTATACCTTATCACCCTCTGCTGGTTATCTCCTTAATCCCACTATAGAGAGTAATGGAGGTCGATTAAGGGCACTTAAACCCTTCACACAACTGTAAGCTTAGCTGTTAAGCAGGCATTGACTTCAGACTTAACTGTTGATTTTATTCCCACTTCCCCCTCGTACAAAGTTTAGGATGTTTCAAGGGTACAGAACACTCTATGTTCGGTACAGACCATCACTTGCAGAGACCATCACCTTAACAGACCATCTCGAGCACAGACCAACACCATCACGGTCCATTACTTCCACAGGCCATCACCAACACAGACCATCACGAGCAGAGACCATCACAAGCACAGGCCATCACCAAAAGAGGTGAACATCACTACTAACTACATCACCACCACAGACCAACACTGCGGACCATCCACATCACCGACGGAGACCATTACCCTCACCAGAGAAGACCATCACCACGCATCTCTTATCACAAATCGCCAAAAATGTAAACGACTCGCCAATCAATACTGTCCAGGCAGCTTAAACAAACATAGAATATTCCTCAGTTTGTGGAAAATATTTTCTCTGCATCTGTAAACCATTAAGCTGAATCTGACGATGAGGGGTAAACCCTAGCAAACCTGGAGTTTACTTCACACTTTAACGTTGGTGTACACAACGACAGCTCACGTATCCACGCCTAGTTCCAGGATGAGAACATCTGAATAATCTACCTTTAGAGCACCAGCCCCATAACTGTAAAGTATGACGAGACTGAAAAGAATTTAATAAAATCCGTCGGGAGCCACACGACCCGTTTATAACAGCCCTGAGGCCTTTGGCAGTAACTCAGGCGACCGTTGTTTCTCTTAGAAGGAAAAAGAAGAAAAAAAAAAGAAGATCTTGAATGGTCTCAAGGGGGATAGCGATCTTCTCTTTATCACCTTGTGTTCTTATAATCCTAGTCACGCCCCTCAACCCCTTCGTGGTCATGTAGCAGTGGTAGTGGTGGTAGTGGTGGTCGATCTACCACACCCCCTCCCCTCTAGAGGGCCCACCCATCCATCCTCCAAACCCACCGTGGACACGTGTGAGGCACCGTGTTCTACTGAGGGGGCACAACAGCGAGGGCGTGGCCTGGCCCGCTACAACAGCCTTTAAGTCTATCTCCCTCTCTCTCTCTCCCTTCCCCCCTCTCTCTCTCTCTCTCTGCCATTCTCCGCCCGACTCCACAACCATCTACATTCACCGCCGAGGGGAGGAGTGAGTGAGTGAGGTTTGGAGGAGGGCTCCGTCAGCCTGTAACGTGGAAACTTTTATGTGACCCTATACACTCCTAGTGTACTGCTCTGTGCCAAGGAACCTTGAGGGAAAGGTTCAGCTCCTCTTGCTAAGGGTGTTCAGCGCACTGCTGTTACATTTCCAGTCAAAAACAGAAGCCATGGCAAGTCTTGCCACGCTCAAGCTTTCTCCCTGGAGGTGATTACTATCATTACTACTTCTACAACCACCAACGGGTGAATTATTGTCTTTAAAAGATGTCCTGTTTGATCTGTTCGTCTCCTGTTTCCAGGTGTCAACAGTTGGATGTTCCAGTCACCACAATGCCGCTGATGCAACTGCTCGTGAGCATTCCAGTGTTCATATCCTCCCATAACACAGCCTGCTGGAGATCTTCCAGTTACCGAGTACTCGCCATCTCTACCTCTTGGAGCTCTCTATTCCGGTCACCACACCCTTTATTTCCTGGAAATGTTCCAGTCCCCACACTCTTCATTCCCAACCCCTAAGAGCGGTTCCAAGTCGCCGCTCTTTTCACGTTCTACCTCCTGAAGCGTGCGAGTATTTTTAGATCATCTTTTTTTTTTCTGAAGTTCTGCAGGATATGCTAAATCCATCGAGACGCCCTTAGCATCCACGATATTCTAAAAATTTTTTGGAACGACCGCAGTATCTATAAATAACACGAACTTCCGAGGACTTCCAGACCGTCTTTCAGACCGAGCTGGAGTCTTTTTTTTTTATGGCTACACTACATTAATATTCACGACACCCACTCACGGTTTCTGACGACAAAACACTTGCAAAAGTGTTTTCTTATTCTGACCACGCACGCTTCGGCCAGTCATTCAAGGGTATCTACCGACCACGACTCATATGTTCGCCCTTTAACCCCGGCTGAACCCTAGATCGTTAGACAGCGTTTGGGAGAGGAGGACAAGTGACACGGGGGAATGACTGCCCACCCCCCCTGGGTGAGGGCGAAGACCTCTGCAGCTGCTAGACCACAGGTTTACGCCTCCACTAAAGGACTTTCAAAGTCCCTTCGTCATGAGGTGTTACTTAATGTTCTTCGTTTCGTTGTGACTCTCGCAATAATTTCCCGCTTTCTGATGCTATGTGAATCTTATATTTATGTCATTCCGTGTTCTGTGATAAATTTTACACCTAAATTTCTTGTACTAACTTCCCTCCAGTTGAGACATTCCTAAAGCATCACTGTTTTCCTTTTCATGGTCGTTTCAAATACATTTTCCCCTAATTCTTCCTTGAACGAGTCTCTTCTCATATTCTTTTGTATATAAATATTTCAGAGGTTTACATTTTACATCTATCTAATAACAAGCCGGAAAGTCAAAAGACTTTCTTTTTGTGCTGTGGTATAGGTTATAATCAAAGCGACATTTTGAAACGTATTTTCTAATTCCAAATGTTTGGATTACCTTTTTATAGATTATAGATCAGAGTAAACTACGTTGCTTGTGACATACCCCTCCCCCCTCCCACCCCTCTGTGAGCGTGACCACTGAATTCTCAAAGGTCAAGCACCGAGGGAAACGGGAACGTCTCGTGTTGATGATAAATTACGTGGTTCAGAAGCGACTGGAGAACAGACATCTACATTTGTGGTACAGGGGAATGGACTCGGCGCTGAGGAGGAACGGCAAGAGCTGTGGCAACGACTGTGGACGATGGAGTACGTATGTTCGGGGACTCTCGACAGACGGACTTTAGATCTCACCTGACGAAGGGTGAGGACGGCAGGTCCTCAAAGAACAGACCAGACGCAAGGCAAAGACATGTCTTTAAGTGATGACCAGTTGCCCATGTCTCCCGAGCGGAAGTACACGAGACCCGGAGCTACACAGAGCTTGCAGAATTGGCGAAAGGACGAGGACGACTACCTGAGTGATGGGCGGACGAACAGATGGAACAAGCGTGCAGACGGGGAGAAGACGGAGTGATAGACAGAAACACCGGATAGACCTACACACGGAGACAGAAACACTGAATGTGAACGAACGGGCTTAGAGACAGAAAAGCTGGATGGAGAGCGACAGATATCTGTATACAGAGGGATGGACAGACAGGTGCCACTGTGGACAGACGGAAGGAGAAACAGAAACGCTGAGGATGAATGAACGGATTGACAGAAACACTGTGGATGGACAGAGAGAGAGAGAGAGAGAGAGAGAGAGAGAGAGAGAGAGAAATAATCCCTATGGATGGACGGATTAAGTGACAGAAACACTGGACAGACGAACAGATAAGACTGAAACACTGTGGGAGGACTGCAGTAGACAGCAATACAGGGTCCAAACCTGCATGTTGCTCGGGTGTTTGACAAAATATTAAAGCTTGTGGATATTGCAAGAGGCGAATTATTCACAAACTTAATCAATTCCCGGCTGAAAGTGAATACGCAATTTTTCATAAATTTCTTGAAAACAGCCCGATGGTTATAAGTGAAAATGGGTACAAGGAACAACAGGAAACAAATTCTACGCTAAATAAACTTATATCTGAGTACGACGTGTCGCAATACTAGTAGCGCCAAGTAAATTTCTATAATGTTCAGAAAACTATAAGTACTGACGCTCCGTTCTGACTTGACCAATTGGGCTTTCATCTCGATTCACGCGTCAATACGCATCCCATGTCGTGAAAAGATAATGGAAAAAAGATCTCAAGGCCCCATAAGCAAAGGTAGGTACTTCAAGCGCATTTTCTAAAGAGTGCATTACAGAACCCGTAAAAGTATCCTACAGCGAATCTTTTTTTCGATTCACAATAAAATTTTCCTGTAACTGTAAATGATTTGCTTTGCTTTCTTCTTCGTCGTCTGAAGTTCAATCTTTCCTCCTCATCTTCCCTATCATCATCTTTCCCTCCTCCGTCTCTGCTGTCATCTGGATCCTATTCTCTCCCAGCACATCTACTCTACATCCCTTTTCTTGTCCTCTATCCTACCCTCATTATCCTCTTTATTTCTACCCTCTCCTCGCTTCCTTTCCTTCTCTTATTATCTCATATTTATCTTTTATTATTTCTACTCTCGACTATCGTTTGTTTCTTTCTATCTCTCACTTCCCCATTCGACTCCCTCTGTGTCCCCGTGTGTTCCCGAGAAGCCTTGCTCTCTCCACCTGCCGTCCTGGCTCGCCTACCCTCCTCCTCCTCCTCCACCTCCCCACCGGATGCAGAAGCCGCCGGCTCATCCCATGTCAACACCGGCGGTCGGCTCCCCTACACACACAACCAACCGGACGAGGGCGGATATCAAGCCGACGGAGACTTAGTTCCCCACACCCGTGTTCGCTAACATTAGCCCACACCGACCGACACTGACCGCTGGCAAGTAACATCGCTGGGCCTGGTAGCACAGTGCGGTTACTGGGGCTTCCTTTGGCTATAGAGGAGCCCCGTGGATGCTTGGGAGGAAAAACGAATTTATGTAATTATAAGGAAGCATATCGTTAAAGCGTCGAAGACTCAGTTTCAGTATTTCATTCCTTGACAGAGGAACAGGGATACTAGTGCTACCACGAGCTGTGAATCAATTGTAGATCCTCGTCACGCCGGAAGGTGAGCAAGGAGCGAAAGCTTTGAGATTGCAGGTGAATTTCTTAAGCAAAGGGAGAGAAATGCGTGTATAATGCCACTATATGAAAGGGGAACAAACGTGGTCATACGGAAATATTTCTCTACGTGTCTTTACAAAGGTTATATGGGATGTATGCAGGTATCAGAACAGCCATGATGAGGAAGACTAAGACCAGATGTGATGGAGGATTATTACTTCTGTGTGGCTTTGACACATAAACCCAGAGTCGTATATGTTTATGTTCAGTATATAAGACACCGGTGGGAGATTATTTAGGAAAACACAAGGAACACAGTTCTAAAATGAGGTCAAAACTCCATAATAAAAAAAGGACGTTATCTGAAAAAAAAAAAAACGTACACGGACGACTGTTCCGGCATTTAATGACAGTCTGGTTATGTTCAGTCTTTCAGGTCGATTTTAGGAGGGTGATTGAACATTACTGGAAAAAAAAATAAAAACATCTGCCTTTATGGCCACTGTTATTCAGGTTTCATATATTATATATATATATATATATATATATATATATATATATAATTGGAAGTAGCCTGGTATGTGGAATACACACACAGAGCAAAAGTGAGGAATATTGAAGTAAGACCCGCGGGGATATACCTATGCATACAGAAACAATAATCGAGGCCTGGAGCGAGGCCATCAACACCCCGTTAGCCAGTGTACCCGGCGGAAGCAGCAGCAGCAGCAGCGAGTGAGAGAGAGAGAGAGAGAGAGAGAGAGAGAGAGAGAGAGAGAGAGAGAGAGAGAGAGAGAGAGAGAGAGGGGG
>JAYMFT010168890.1:0-42757 GCA_038088735.1 Panulirus argus | reverse complement strand
ATATATATATATATATATATATATATATATATATATATATATATATATATATATATATATATTCACTGCATCAGTAACATGTAACCAGCTTTCACTGCTATAGAGTAAAAAAAAATTTTACTACAACGTAGAAAGCTCAGGACTGTCATGGAAGCAAGGCTTGCTTCACTTGGCTGCAGGTGTTTCCGCTGTTTTTGTAACATTTTTATAGTTGTGCAAGTTAAATTAACTTAAAGGGTGTGGATGAAAATCACATAGGAGGTAGCTGCATGTGGAGGCAAGCACACAGCGTACTTTACGGTATTGGAAGGTGAAGGTGGAGCCAGAAAGACATTTTTCTGTGATTATAACCAAACGTGAACACA
The DNA here is from genome assembly GCA_038088735.1 of Panulirus argus. Taxonomy (NCBI): domain Eukaryota; kingdom Metazoa; phylum Arthropoda; class Malacostraca; order Decapoda; family Palinuridae; genus Panulirus; species Panulirus argus. The sequence goes on along the minus strand of JAYMFT010168890.1, from coordinate 42,392 downwards.
CGAAGACTGAACTTGGTTTTGTACTCAAGAATGACTGGTTTCCAGTAAATTCAGTTTATATCAAGGAAATCGTCGAGCTCAAATGATTTCTCTTTATGAATTTTGCTGAATTTACTAATCACCAGGTGCCAGATGGTCGTCATGCGATAACCCTCACCGCTCAGTCGTGAACACGCCTTCTCGAATTTCTCAGGGAAGAGAAATGATTCTTTGCGCTTTTGGGATTTTCTGTATTGCGCGTTTCTGTACCAATGTTCTGCTTATGAGTCATAGAGCTTTCAGGGTTAGAAGAATTGACATGGAGGGTCCAGCGCCTCACAGGAAATGAAAATCCCTCGCCAGCATCTCTGACAACGAGATAGCCAAGATGTTGCAACCAGTGACGTAAGGCGGTAAGCACAGCTGACGCTCAGTGACATCATTACTTACCAGTTAGTGGCTGTTTTCCAGCAACACAAATGACAACATCTTGTAGATGATGTATACCAGCACGTAGAGCTTTCTTTGGTTTAGTCAGAGGTCTTTGTATCCTGTAACCACTTAACTTGGTTCTTATGTTCATATTTTCTTCCTCTTCTCTTTGCTTTTGTTGGTATCTCATCCTATCCTATCCTATCTGTAGGCTACATACTTGTGTTGGTATCCTATCTTATCTCTGGACGACATACTCTCTTCGTGTTTCCCTTGTTTTCATGCTGATTAATATGAGATTAGGCTTCATTTTCACACTTGAAAAGAGAGAGCCAGGATGTATTTGAGCTGTAGGTAGCGTATGTGGGTATCAAATGGCGAATGTAATTTCCTGTTTGTGCTGTAAGGCAAGAAAGTTTTACAACAGAAGGACCCCATCCCTTGAGCATCAGGTGGTGCATGTAGGCTTCAGGGTACATGTGGACACGAGGGTGAGGGAGTGGGGTGTGTGGTGGTATACAGGTGTCAGGTTCCAGGGCGGTTACACCTAACTCGTCCCCAGTCTGCTTTGTTTATCTCACTACACCACGTGAGGAACACCTGAACCATCGTTCGCAGTCTACTTGTCGGCACCATAACAAAGATTTAAATGTATTTTGAGTACTTTTAAAGAATATTTAGGCTGTGTTTACCAGCTGATCACACTTGGCAACTCATGAGTATCGTTGCTTACGGTCAGGTTTAAAACGCCCCAACCAACGGTAGTGCCTGCTCCGTGATTGTCTTACATGTAAACTTTATTTCCCACATTATCTGTGATGTTATCATGTTTCCCCCCCCCTCCTCTTCCTCCGAACATAGATAGACACTAATATATTGCTGAAGGCACACCGCACCGTCCGGATATGGGCCGTCCAGAGGAACTTTTGACAGACCCTCCGGAATCCTTCACCACAATGATTTTTATTTTTGCCGCAAGAGCGACTAATTTGTTGTGCACTATTCCCCACTATGAGGGCTGTGGCACTACACAGAATACAGAGTGCACGAAAGTTCCAGGCGCTGGAGGGGGGGCCTCAGTTACTGAATTACATTACAGGTTACGTAGCGTGGCAAATGTTAACAAAGGTTTGGGTTTCGTTGAATAGATTATTCGGTTTTTTACATAGTAATTGATAATGATAACATCTGACCAACAATTAATGGACTACGTGTTTACGTATATGATAAGTGAACTATTTACAATAAATAGAATTATGATACTTTACAGGTGACCAAAGAGGACATCGTTGTGGATGAAATGCTTGACAACGTTGGTAGGTTGGGGTTTGTGTGTGTGTGCTCGCTTACTGTAGGAGTAAATACATGGTGTATGTTCACAAAGTTGAAATACGGGAAAACATGAATGTAAAACTCTCACTGACACCAAATCGTAATCACACACACACACACACACACACACACACCATTTCGTCATTAACAGCCTACATTACATCATCTCCCTTATCATGAATCATATGTATGATCCGTCTCGACACAACTTCCTCAATAAACTCAGACCTGGACAAGATATCTCAGTGGGTTAGACGAAATATGGTTAGGTTTAATGTCTCCAAGACCCAGTTTTTACCCATCTCTATCGAAAATTCCTCACAGCTTTCTTCTCTCTGCTGACGCTTTTGTAATTTCATCTCTTAGCTCAATCAACACTTTTGATATTACTGAAGCATCTACTCTTACTTGGAAACTCCACATTACGGAAATAGCTAAGTCTGCCTCTAGGACACTGGCAGTCCCGTTTAGATGTCGAAATTTCTTCTTGACAATTGCTCCGATAATACATAAAAGATTGATCCGTCCTTGTATGGAGTACTATTGATCCGTCCTTGTATGGAGTACTGCTCTCGCACTGGGTGGTTCTAGCTCTGTTTCCATACTTGACAGAGTTGAATCGAAAGCGATACGCCTTACAAACTGTCCCAGGCTAACTTCTACACTTGACCCCCTTGCCCTACGCCGCAATGTCGGTTCACTTTCCTTCTTCTATAGGTTTACCTTTGACTTTTGCTCCCGAGAGCTGGCTGCTTGTGTGCCCCCACCACTAGTTAGACCACGGAATACTCAGCAAGCTGCTGCATCACATGATTACCGTGTGGCCGTTGGCAACTCAAGGGTGTGCCGTTTTGATACCTGCTTCTCTCCCTACATGTCGAAGCTCTGGAACTCTCTACCTTCTCATGTCTTTCCCAATAACTATGACCTGGCACATTTAAAAAGACAGGTTTTTCACTTCCTTCAAAATTCGAAAATACTTTCCTTTGTGTCTTCATTTTCCCGCTCATAATTTTCTCCATATTTCAATTAAGGTCCGGCCTTGATGTGCACGTTTGTTCGTGACTGGAGCATCGAACGTAAAATGAAAAGGTTTGGGGAGGCAACGGCGGGTAGTCTGGCCGGCAGGGTTAGGTGGGGGTGATATTGGTATATCCAGCGGGGTTAGACCACTTCAGAAATGCCTTTACTGTGACAATCATTAGACGGGACGACAGTTGTTATAAAATCTAGGAGGAAACAGTGGACTAGGGGGTTACCTTACTACATCAAAAGACGCCACGAGGTTTTAGCGCCTTCACCACTTACCTTCAGCCTTTACACTAGAGATCCGCACTACAAGTAATGTCTGCGGTAAGAGAAGCTCTAGATGATATGATAGCCTGAGTCCCAAACACAGTCAACCAAGCCAAGGCCCCAGACACAGTTAGCCAAGAAGATTGTTTAAAGGTGTGAAATTTTGACTTCAAGTGGCCAAATATCATAAGATAATAAAATTTGAACTTCACTAAATATATTCTGGCCTGGCTAATTCCTGATTACTTAATTATGTTCTGGTCAAGCTAATTCCATTATTTTATTATTATTATTATTATTATTATTATTATTATCATCATCATCATACGTAACTTTACATGTTTTCTCAACCATTGTTTCAGCAAAAATATTGTTTAGCGAAATTCCACTTAGCGGAACGACTCATTCAGTTTTGTGATTTTACTTCTGTCGAAGCTTTTATTTACGGGGAAGGAGTCCTTACTGGGGCCTGGCCTAAATGGAAACTCAAAAGGGGCAATGAATGAAAAGTGGCACTAATGAGAAGGACCCACCCTTGTTTTGCCAACGGGCAAACAGTAATAGCATGGCGTTGCCTGGGACTTGAGAAAGAAGAAGGCTTTTGATGAAGAAAAGAAACCGTTGAGAGATGGGAGGAAACCGGAGAGAACCCCGAGGGGCCCCACTGCTCATAAGTAAGAAAACAGCTCAGTCTGCCCAGCAAATAAAGTAATTTAGAAGAGCAGGTTTCATGACACACAGGTATCAGGCAGTGTAGTCGTTAGCGTTGCTGACCATGAGTCACTATGGGCCCGCATAAATTCGAATTCTTGGCGTGGATGTCGACGTACATCCACCCCAGGCATTCATCTTCCTCTCGGGGCCGGTCGATAAGTGGACAGCTGTTCTAGACTAAGGGAATGTGTGTGTGTATATACAGGAGGAAGGATATGGTACAGGTATACAAAGTTGAAAGAAGGAGCAACGCGTGTAAGACTCCCTCCCAACAGTACTCAAATTGTAATCAAACCCAAGATGCCAACGTCCAGAACAAATGATTCATAGTAGAGTTATTCGTATATTCTTTTTTTTTTCAAAGGTAGATCTTGGATGTGTGTTGTCCTTCGACCACAATTATTCATTCTGCAGTCACTCTCATTGTTCCAGTCTGATGGAATTATATTACCAGTTAAAAATGACCACGGTTGGAAAGTAATGAGAATTTGGTTTGGATTTCCAGAGATTATTCTGCATGAACACGTTTTTCTTACACGCGAGAGATTTGTGATATAACCACAGCATTTTTCAAAATTTCAGAACATTGCATTTGTGATCGTTTGAGGGAACAAGATAAGCTCAGTTGAGGCCAGTACTGGCATCACGTATACCTAAGCGTATGAAATACACCAAGACTGCGTGGAGAACGGACACTGTGTGGACACTGTGAAATCATGTATGTAATAAAATGTAAAAATCTTCCATTTATGAGAAAAAATTTATTTTTGCATAACAAATATAAGAAAAAAGATTAATGGTAAGTGTACTCACCAATTTAGGGAAAAGGTTGATGACTTCGTGTGTTCTTTATGTCAGCATTGCTAACCAGGAGGAAAACGACGGTTGACCGATCAGGATTTCATGGCTGCAATGTTTATGGTTCTTGTGGGCCGTCTACGGGGTTAGAAGGGCACTCACGTTCAAACGAAGTTTCACTGACTGTATGTCGTAAGGATTTATGTTAGAAGTCACGCGGTAACTGAAGCTTCAGTTTTTACTTTGGCATTAGTGTAACTTAAATGTTTCCTTGATTAAGTCATCCCGATCATGTCTTGTTCATTGTGTTGTCTCTCTGAATCCCGTTTTATGTCTCTCTTCTGAGTTATAGATATTAATGTTTTTATGACTTCAGAACCAGTAATACCCTTTGTCGTACATTTCTGCGACTCAAGACACATGGCGTTGTCGTCTGTGTATTATCCTGGTGGATTTTGGTAGAACATGTCGCACAGTACACAACAGCTGCTGCTGCTCACTATTGAAAATTGTTAGTAGTCTGACTTGCTTATCATGATCATTATCACCGAGAGTGATACTGTATAAGTCTCAGCGTCCTTTGTGTTAGTTACGGTGTACACGTTAGTCGGTTACACAGCACTAGGGAAATATCTGGTGGTCATGATATCATCAGTTATACAACTCAGGGGAGATGTCTGGTAGTCTTAATATCATTTGGAAATCTGCCGTCAACTGAAACAACTTGTAGTTGAATTTTAAATCTGAACACTCAAAAAAGAAAAAGTCAACAGACAACTATCCCCATGGTTTTGCTGTAGGTCACATAAATAGTCTGTATCATCAAAGTACAAGAAACGAAATAGTTTTACTTTATTTGCAATATCTTATCCCCCATCAAAGGCCATATATGTTTTCCGCGTTCACGTGATCCGCCTGGAACAACAAAGAGGTGGCCTCATCCTCCGCTGCCAGGCTGTCATTTGTAATGCTCCGAAGTTACAAAGCCCGGTCCACAGGCAGGCCCAACGCTCCTTTCTGTGGTTTCCCACGTGTTTGCTGTTTCTCGCTCGAGCGAGGTAGCGTCAGGAACATATCACTGAGCTTGAGGAGAGAAAATATCCTAGCTTGGCTCCTTTCTCTGTTCCTAAGATAAGTAATACAGGCGGGAAGGATTCCCAGCGCCACGATTCCACCCACCTTAGTCACCGTCTACAACACACGTGTTCTTTCCAAACCCCCCCCCCCTCTTCCCCCACGGGTAATGTACATAGATACATTCGTGCAGTTTCGCCCCCCCCCCTCTGGAATTATCCACAAATTTGAATGTCACGTCCAAGAAAAAGAAACAAATCTAGGTGTTGTGTCACCATAATGGACCGACCTAACACGTTTGTTAAATTTGCCATGTTCAAAATTATTTCTTTTTTTTCTTTAACTTTCATACGAATCCTCCTCCCGTTACTGGAACTTGTCTCTACAGCACTGAAGGCGCTCACAAATTTCATCTGCATATTGGCCCACTCATACGGGCGTGGGAACAGGACACCCTCACCTATATATATATATATATATATATATATATATCGAACGAAAAGACGTAGAAATTGACATTACTCTGAAAATGCCATCCTTGACAGATAGGCGACGGACGAAAAGGTTAAGAAACAGACTTAACTTTAATTTTTTGACAAAGGAAACTGGCTGTGTAGGAATCTTGGGTCGCAGGTTGGGTATATCTCGCGAGAGATCGACCGGTTTACTGGTCTTGGTATACCTGCCCTCCAGCTGACCGGTTCGCACAGTAGGAAAAGAAAATCGTGTTTAAAAAACACTAACCGTCAGAAACATTCATAACAGATAGGAACGAAATCCGTTGCTCTCTGTAGACGTGAAGTGAAGGAGGGAACCAGGCTCTCACCAGGAGGTGGTCATGTCATGTTACGGGAAGACGACCACACGGCTTTCCTCATCAGGCGTGTACGTGCATGTGTACTCGTCTCTTTCCTCACGCACTAGCTACCAACACAAATGTTCTAGTCTCCTGCTGCCCTTGTGTACGGTCCAGGACAATTTGGTCCCGGAATCACGTGTCCCCAGGGGCGGGAGCTGACCCCCACCGAGGGATCGATCCTCCAGGTGTCGTTGTCGAACTACATCGCTGAGGACCGCCAGTCCTCCCTCGATTCCGCCGCCAACACTCACTCACAACATCAGGAGTTCCGGAACACTGAACCCTCACTTCTTCCTCACCCCAGTCAACAGGTGTTAAGAGATGTACACACCTGCCCAAACACATGTACTAGTTACAGTATATCTGCCACACGTGTTCGTGTAGATTTTACTGTATTTCATCCGAGGGAACATTTCGTCTGTATGTGCTTCCCGCCTCATTTCGAGATATAAGATACATGGTCTGGGATGAGCAGTGAGGACTCGGTCGCTGTTGTGATGGAGTTTTGATCACATTTCCCGTCGGGCAGGTCGGCTCCACCGACGTTCACCTCAGCAGATTTCGCTCAGCGTTGTCGCACGCAGGGGGAACCGATCGCAAATCAGAATCGAAAACTAATTTTCACTCATCGGTGTTGCAGGCGCGCCGGGCTGGACTGTGCTCAACCCCGGGTTAGGATAGGGGGGTTGGTCACTGTCCTCCTCCAGTTGTCGTCACGATCATGTTCCGGGGCAACAGACAGACAGACAGTCGTCTGGTGTGCGTACCGGTGAGGGTGCAGCAGGAGTCCCGCCCGGCACCACAGACCGCGGGGCCCGAGGTTGCATCATCCGGGTGGACCGTCTGGGGCTCATGGCGGCTGCCGTGACGCCCTGCAGACACCCGCCCTTGCCTACCCCGCTGCTCCAGTCGCCACACGACCCCTGCACCACCCTAGCCACACCTCTACCAAAGGAGAACTCTGAGCCAAGTGTAGGAGCACCTCACAAACTGCTGCCTCGTCAGGGAACTGGATTACGGCGTTGAGAACATCGGGAGCGGGACGCCAACACTGACGGCTTCCGGCCGGCAGAAGGCCCACCACCCACCACCGCCCCTCGCTGTCCCACCACAATGCACGGTAATTTCCACCACCACCACCAGGTGTGACTCACGAAACCAGTTCTCGCTAATTCCAACTCCCCCCCCCCTCCCCCAACCTCCAACAGCGCTATACAAACAAAGTTTTGTTTGTATGGATACCAACAACAACCACTGTAAACACTAACCCTACCACTATAAGCACAAACACCCCTCCACAGTGCACACGTACTTTATAACTGCAACGGAAACCCCACCATCATAAACAAACCCCCTACAGCTATAAACAAATCCCCCAACACTATCAATAAACTCCACCTCTGTAAACACACCCTTACCGTTATGGACAAACCTCTTTCACTCTAAACTATCCCCACCACTACAAACAAATCCCTACCACTACGAACGAACAGCGACCTAACACAGTACACGCTAATTCCTAGCACAAAGAACAAAAACGTACCATTAAGTTGTGTCTTACATTTAACGTGTTCTCATTTATATGTAACGATTAAAGCACAAGCAACCTGTTAATCCCCTCACATACATTCTTCTCTCGTGTTTACTGTGTTAGAATAAATGTGGCTCTTCACACTAATGTAAAAACTTCATAGTTTTCCACTTCTGTACATTGTCAAGTGAGGCTTATGTCGGCAGTGATAGTTTGCGCAGTCACAGCCATGTAGTCTCATGCAGGAAGAAATTGTAATACAAAACCTCTCGACAACATTAAGACGTTCTTCTGGACGACAAATGGAATCAGACAGAGCTTCCCAAACTTCTTTCCTGTCAAGATTATATGAAAGCTTTTCTTCATTCATATATGAAGTTTCCTTTTTTTTTTGAGATATTTTCTCTAGTTTTTGTCTAAATGCATTACTTGGTTTCAGCACCATCTTACCCTCATAGATCCACCTTTTATTAACTCAGTCTTCAGGAAAACATTTAAATGGACCAATCTCAGTCCTGCCGTACGTGCACCTGCCTACCAGTCTCAACATTTATGCTTGTATAATTCTTCTCTTGTCTAGTCATGCGGCACCTGGCTACTCCTTTTCAGGCTGACGTGTGTGTAAACACAGACAATACTTCCACTGACCCACACCGCCACCTCACGCCTCACATTGTCACTCTCCGCCAGTTGGTTGCCTTATTGCCCGGCTCACCTCCTTCCTAATTGTCTTCCTCTCCCCTGTATTCTTACCGGCCGATCTTCTGCCCAAACCCCCTGCACCTGTGCCCATGCAACTTGTACCATCGTCTTCCATCTCTTCACTTTTAACAAACTATCATTTATTACAGACAGTTTTCCAGATTTGTCTGCACAGATTTGCCTTATCAAATCCCTTCTGTGACCTCCTTTATTCGTACCTGAACTCTTTTCTTTATCATTTTATTGCAGACTTTGCAGTCTAGTTTGTTTGTGATTCAGTCATCATTATTTTCTGGGAATCTCAAACTTCCTTAGATCATCATTCCACCGAACTGTTCCTTTCTCTACATAGCGTCAGTGGTACAGGGCACCGTGGTAGCCTCTACTGACGCAGCAGGTGTCCAGCGCCTCCCAGCCAACCCCAAGATCACTCTGTACACCATCGCCCAGGTCCCTCGCCTCCGACTCGTCGTCCCTTGAACGCACGCCAGGTATTAGGCCTTCCTTCAGAACCTGCTTAACCTGTATCTTCCTCCTTCTCTTCCTCCTCCTCTTCTTCCTCTCTTACATTCACATATCGTCTTAAGATCATCCAAAGTATTAGATTAATTTGTGCATTACTGTTATATATTCAATCTCCCCCCCCCCTCCCCCCGGCCGGTGCCATGTACATCTTAGTCTTGTTTACCAGATACGTAACGACCTGTGTATTACATGTTATGTATCTGGTAAACAAGACTACACCAAGTGAATCCTGAAGAAACTACACGACATGAACCATCACAGAACAACGGGTTGTCTGAGGGCGAGGGACCGGACCGCGCCAGGCACGGACCAAGCAGGTTTCTATCATCTACCTAAACAGTCACTGAGCAAGAATCCTTTCCGGGCGACACGTACTTAACACTCGAGTTGTAATTATTAAGTGTTCGATTCAGCTTCCAGAATGGCGAGGGAGCAGTAGCCAGCAGTCGTGCGTATTGTGTGTGTGACAATTTGCTCGGGTGCGGCTGCACCCCATCTGCTGACGCACTGCATCACATACCGCGCTTAGCACATTACTATGACCTGAGCCGCTCATACGCACACACCTAGACAGCTGAACGCTATTTATGGTACTTGACTTAGTGTGTGTGTGTACATATATATATATATATATATATAATGTATGTATGAATCATACATGCTCGCCTTTCCCTCATGAGCGAGGTAGCATCAAGAACAAATGACTGAGCCTCAGGGAAAAATCCTTACATGGCTCCTTCCTCCGTTCCTTCTTTTGGAAAGTAATATATGAAAGGAGGATTTCCAGCCCCCCGCTCCCTCCCCTTTTAGTCGCCTTCTACGACACGCAGGGAATACGTGGACAGTATTCTTTCTCCGCTAGCCCAAGGGGTGATATATATATTTTTTGATATCTGTTGTATATCTAACGAACATTTTAAAGGTTCTGGCATAATGATAACCACTGAATCCAGAGAATATGGGAATATTCACACACACACATACATACCGCCATGTACATAATGAGAGTGTATGTGGTTTCAGAATTATCCTCAACACTTGAAGAAGGTTTTAAAGATGTTTTGATTGGTGGATGTTGACGTTGACGACCTAATGACCCTGGCAGTTTATCGGCATAAAAACCGAATAACTAAGCAAGCATCTGTTGCTTAACAAGCAGCATGAATAACGGATAATTATAGTCTGTTGAAATTATAATAAGATTTATTGCGACAAGGACGGTTCATTGGGCTTTAGGGCCAACGGCTGTTACTGTTCTCAAGGTTGTCAACGAGAAGACACATCCACCAGCTGAAGGATCTTGACCGCATCCTTCAGAAGTCAAGGATGATTTTAAGACGGTTTTCACACGGCCCAGGCGACGAGGGCATAATGTGTGCTGTTTTGTCATCTCCAAGAAAGATTAAATTTGAACAGGTTGGTGTCACATATAACCCCCCCCCCTCCCCTGCCATCAGGTTCTACATATTGGTGATTTTTAATGTTATTACAATTTTAAGTTCAAATTCAGTGATTTTCCTGAACACTGATCATCGCCTCACTCATACACGCTTTTCACACACACCGGCCAATTCCATCCTTGATTTATTTTTTTTCTGTTTTTGAATTTAAAAGTTGGTTTGTGCTGTTGGGCGGCCCGGGCGGGCGGGCAGTGAGGCCTCGCTGGTGTCCTGGGCCGGGGTGGCCGGTGTGACGCGCTCCCCCGGTATACCAGTGTGTCCCAGTAACGGCCCACTGGCTGCGTTGGGGGCGGAGGACGGGGACATTTCAGGTGTTGATTTATGAGTGGGCAAGTGGTAAGAGCACCCGGGTGGGGGGGGGCACATATAACGCTGGAGTGTGGGTTGGGCTGAGGTGAAGGGGACGGGGGAAGGGGGGACCAGGACTGGCTGGGGGGACAGCGCTGGGGCGAAGGTGACCGGCCTCACTCACGGCTGCTTGTGAGGAGTGTCTGCCCCCCCCTCCCCCCGACCCCCACCCCCACCCGCCGCCGCCGGAGCCACATCTATTTTCGTCTTAGGCAGATCAGTGTTACTTGTGGACGTACAGACAGACACACGCGTGTGACATAATGGGGCATCGTGAAGACTTGCTCCCCCGTCCCCTCAACGTTTTTTCTCGTCTCGGTTAGGTTAGGTTAGGCTAGGCATGTACCCTAATCTAACCTAATCTAACCCGACCTGACCCAGCCTAGTCTATGTAAACTACCGGATCGACTGGAAAAAGAAATTTACGATCTTTCCGCTTTTTCGGACGGGAGGAGCCGGGGCTCCCTGGGGCCGCCTGCCGCCCTCCAGTCCGCCACTGTGGCCCGCCGACCAGCACACCGCCAGCTTTGCTCACACCACCTACGTTATAGGCTCGCCTCCACATCCCCCAGGCTATTGTGGCTTTCACTTTCGAAAAACAGAATATAAGTAGTTAAGTAAAATTATCAGATAATGCCCATGAGATGAATTTTATGTCTCTCTCTCAGAGCAACTGTCCTTTGTTCTGGCTCCTGTGGGCCAAAGTCCTCGTGCAGGACCACACAACTATATCCTACACTACAGTCTCCACGTGAACAATTTCCTACAGGAATATCCGTAGAGGCAGGTGATTGTTGCAGGATGGAAAGGCGGTAAAGTTAGCAGGTTATTTTGAGAAGAATTCCAGTGTATTCTAGAAGCATGTGACGTACTGGTAACAGGTGAAACAGCTTACCGTTTACTGTTGGATGTGTTGACAAGGCCATCGTGCTGTTGTTATCAACGCTTTGCTTGTGTTACTAGGGTTGTCCTAGTGTTGCTAGGCCTGCCTCATTGTTGCTTTGGCTGTCCTAGTGTTGTTAAACCTTCCCTAGTATAGCTGGGGCTACCTTAGTGTTCCTCGGCCTGCCCTAGTGTTGCTAAGCCTACCCTTGTGTTGCTTGGGTTGTCCTAGTGTTGCTTGAACTATCCTAAGTTGCTAGGCCTGCCTTAGTGTTGTTGGTCTGTCCTGGTGTTTCGTTGGCTGTCCTGGTGTTGCTCGCCCTTCCTTGGTGTTGCTAGGGTTGTCCTAGTGTTACTTTGGCTGTCATAGTGTTACTAGGACTGTCCTGGTATTGTTAGGGCTGTCATAGTGTTTCTGAGCTGCTCTAGTTTTGCCAAAATCCTTCCAGCGTTACCAGTGGGCGGCGCCAGTGTTGCCGTGAGTCGTGCTGTGGGAATGACGAGCTGGGGGTGAGGCGGGAGGCGCGCGGGGCAGCCAGCGGTGACGGGTTCCGGGCGGCGCGGAACCCGTCACCGGAAGTGTGTAGCGCGGCGAGCGGCGGGAGGGGGCGTGTCGTACGTGTTGGTTGGTCCAGGGGAGATGGCGGCGACTGACGGCGAGGAGTTGGTATTCTTTGCAACGTTCTTTGTGAATCGCGCTAGAGATGTGCGCGAAGGTCAGGCGGGAAGTGAGAAATGCAATCCTCAGAGACGGGGGTCCGTCTGTGGTAGTTTCTGGGATCGTGATGCGTGTGTGACGCCGTGGAATTGCCCAGGTGTGAAGGCTTTGCTTTATACCCCCTCCCACCGTGCCTTCTCTGTCTCCCTGTTAGCCTAGGAATTATACACATCTGCTTTAGCAAAGCGAGAAGCATGTTGTAGACGTACTCGATGGTGCTTCGTTTGTACGCACAGTCATAGATGGCGCTCATGTTCAGAGGCGTGTACTGTTAGGCTTGAGACGCTGTCGCTTGACAGACGACAACAGTTTCGTGTTCGTTCGTTAAAAAATGTATTGAAATTTCGAAATTCATACACACACAGATATATGCTTTAGATAGATAGATAGATAGACAGATAGTTAGATAGATAGGTATATTGTTTAGAAAAAAAATCTGGTTACAACCAGGATTCTTTCTTAGACAGAGGTCTTGAGGTGATTATAAATTGATGAATAGTTATCTTAATACCATATGGATGCGAGGCGTGGTAGATAGATACGGCTGTGCGGAGGAGGGTGGATGTGTTGGAAATGAAATGTCTGAGGATGATATGTGGTGTGAGGTGGTTCGATCGAGTGAGTAATGTAAGTGTAAGAGAGATGTGGTAATAAAAAGAGTGTGGTTGAGAGGGCTGAAAAGGGTGTGCTGAAATGGTTTGGACATACGGAGAGAATGAGTTAGGAAAGGTTGACAAAGAGGATATATGTTTCAGAGGTGGAGGGAACAAGGAGAAGCGGGAGACCAAATTGGAGGTGGAAGGATGGAATGAAAGGGATATTGAGCGGTCTGGGCCTGAACATGCAGGAGGGTGAAGGGCGTGCACGGAATGGAGTAAAATAGAACGATGTGGTATACCGGGTTCGACATACTGTCAATGGACTGAACTAGGGCATGTGCATGTATGTATATGTGTATATGTGGGGGGATGGGTCTTTCTTTGTCTGTTTCCTGGCGCTACCTCGCTGACGTGGGAAACAGCAATCAAGTATAATAATAATAATAATAATAATAATAATATTATTAATAATAATAATAATAATTATCTCTGGGGATAGGGAAGAAAGAATACTTCCCACATATTCCCTGCGTGTCATAAAAGGCGACTAAAAGGGGAGTGAGCAGGGGCCGGAAATCCTCCCCTCCAGTTTCTGCTTTTCCAAAGAGGGAACAGAGAAGGGGCCAAGTGAGGATTTTTCCTCTAAGGTTCAGTCCTCTGCTCTTAACACCACCTCGCTAATGCGGGAAAAGGCGAATATGTATGAAAAAAAAATATATGTGTGTGTGTGTGTGTGTGTGTGTGTGTGTGTATCTTTTTGTCATACATATTCACCATTTCCCACATTAGCGAGGTAGCGTTAAGAACAGAGAACTGAGCCTTCGAGGGAAAATCCTCAATTGGCTCCCTTCTCTGTTCCTTCTAATGGAAAAGTATAAACTGGAGAGGAGGATTTCTAGCCCCCCTACTCCCACCCCTTTCAGTTGCCTTCTATGACATACAGGAGATACAAGGGTAGTATTCTTTCTCCCTTTTTCCTTGAAATGGGGAGAAATATCAGCAAAACTTGCTTGCTATAAAACTTACTTTTTACATTTCTACTATGATGAAATCCAGTATGCTAGAATTCAAAGGGTACAAGTGGATACTAAGTGGAATGGTTACTACAATATCATATTGGTGCAAAGTATGAGTAAAGACTGTAATAACCAGCTAATACGCTAAAACTAAGTCAGAAAACTAACTGACTGAGCAAATTCACCTGTTCTCTGGATATAAAACTCACCTTTAAGAACATTAAGCCTATGTGTGTGTTTTTCCCGTGCTAAAGCAAGGCTTAACCGTAGGTCAAGTGTTTGTTCCTGAAGGGAGAGTTCTTCATCCAAGTCCTCAAGTGCCAAGAGGCCACCTTCAACCTCCTCAAAGAGTCCTCGCATAGAACCTGTTCAAAGAAAAATTATGGTAATATATTCAAAATACATATACTTTTATCATCATTTTCTAAAAACAGGAACTAAGAGAAGAGGCAAGTGAGGATTTTGCTTCAAACACTCCAAATGCGTGTCTGATGTACATGGTTGTAATCAGGATAAGAGAGGTAAAAGATATGCTATGCTTAATATGAGAAACAGAGATGTTCTGGCTCTGAGCAAAACAAAGCTGAAGGGTAAAGGAGTGGCACAGTTCAGAAATGTTACAGGATTAATGTCCAGGGTTCATGAGAAGATGTCAGCACAAGATAGGATAGCTCTGTGTATGAGGAAGAGCTATCAGACTGTGTTAATAAGTGCAAGGAAATGAGTTTATCAATGATATGGGTTAGAATGAAAGCAGACTATTAGATGTGAGTGATTATTAGTGTATATTCTCCAGGCAGTGAGAAGTGTGAAGGATAAAGAAATGCATTTTGGGAACAGCTGAATGGCAGCTTTAGTAATTTTGATGTAAGGGACTGAACCTTGGTGCTAGAGGATCTAAAGGCAAAGGTGGGTGATGTGGCATCTAAGAGTATAAATCTGGGGCAACATCACAATTCCCCCCCCCCCACCACCACCACCACCATCTACTTGTATATAACAGACCTGGAAAACTTCAGACTCTCCAGTATCTTGAGAATAAGCTTGCAGTCCAGGAAGCTTTGCTCCTCAGCACATTGTTGATGTGAGTGTATGCGTAGGCATGCTCTCATGCTTGCAAGATAAACTTTTGAGAAGAAAATTATAGGTTTTTGATATTGATAAAAATTTTTTTCTAGGGTGGTGTCCCATCAGCAATTTTTTCTGTTTTTTTCCCTTACCCTGCCATCTCCTTTCTTAAAAAGCACAAAACAAAACAAACACTGTACTATAACCACACAATGTACTGTACTGTCTGATGGCACTACCTACTAATATTTCCTGAAATTCAGAAGAATCCCAAATCAAGAAGGCTAATCCACTCTCCTTTACTTTTCTTGTCCTTCCTTGCTACTGTGTAACCCTCTGGACAGATCAGGTTACACTTTAATCCATTTGGGATATTTCATCTCCATTATTTCCACAATGTTGGGATTGCACTCTTGTGTATGGTCTTTAAATTCCAGCTCCATTCCATTTATCACTATTTCATCTCATTTGTATACAGAACCTTTAACCTAAAGTTGCTGCTCATTAGCTCTGGCCTCCTTGGGCTAAAAGTGGGAGTGTTGTTCCTCCCTCTGACCTGACACGATTTCCCTCATTTTTTGCCTTTATCATTTCTCTTTGGCTACCTCTATCTCCTCCCTAAGTCTGTCACACTTGACAACTTGACAAACACTCAAATAGATTCCCTTCTTTTTGGAAAGTTTATAAGCTTATTTAAGCACCTTATGGCTAAACACCTCCAAACAGTTCTCATCTGGAGCTTTTCTATTAGCTCTTTGTGCTTTTTCAGTTATAGTGACCAAACCTGAAAAGCATATTCTTGTTTTGGTCTTCAGCATAATGTCCACAGCTTGCTGAATATTTCCTTATTCATAAACTTCAATGCAATTCTAATATTTGTGAGCAGAAAGTTGGTCTCTTTTCCTACTCCCAAGTCTCTCTCACACATGGATTCCTGTAGCTTATTTCCTGCAAGATGATAATCATGTCAAGGCCTTATCTGACACTGACATATCCTCGTTACTTTACATATGCGTGGGAACTTCAACCATGAGTTAGATCCAATCTTGGAGTCTATGATCCCATTGTAACCTAAAATCTTCCATGCTTTTCACTTCCCTCATGACCTTTGCATCAGCTGTAAACACATTCTGATATAAGTCTATATCTTCTGGAAAGTTATTCACATAAATCAAGAAGAGTAATAGCCCCACAACTCAAAATCCTACAGCACTCCAATGGTGACTTAAACCCATGTGAGAAGGCTCCTCTGATATGCATCCTTTGTTCCCTTCCACTAAGATAATCTTCTATCCACTGAAGTAATATTCCCTTTGCTCCTGCTTGGTGATCCAGCTTCTTAATCTACCCATGTAGTACAATGTTAAATGCTTTCAGGCAGTCAAGATACAAACAATCCACCCATCCTTGTCTTTTCTGTAATTACCTTTGTAATCACCATTACCTATTTATATTGTATGGGGAAGGAGATTTACATTTTTGGGGCCCCATCTCTTGAACATTCTCTACTACCATACAACTTCTTAATTTCTATATGCTGTCTACATTAACCATGTCTTCATTCATTTCAATCCATTCATCAACAACTCACATACTATAACAGCAATTTATATCTCAAGTTTCTGGTTTACCTTCATATTATGTTTTCTGACTGTTCTAACCCAACATCTTTCAAAAAAATGTTTGCTGACTACATCACCTTTGTTTTAAAAACTTAAAGGTTGTGATCATGTCACCATTTACACTTCTCTCTTCCAAAGTGGGCAAATTCAAAGCCTCTGGCCTTTCCCCATAACTCAGCTCTCTTAACTCAAGTATCATTATTGAAGCTCTCCTCTGAACATTCTCTATTAGTTATTTGAGCTTCTTTAGGTGTGGTGACCAAACTTTGGAATTATATTCTAGTTCTGACCTTGTGTATGATCCGAACAGTTTGCTGAAAATTTTCTTCCCCTTGAACTTGAAAGCAATTCTAATTCTATTGAGAGAGTTGGTCTCCTTCTATATCGTCCAAAGATGGGACTCTGGTGATGGGGCACTGATGACTCCTAAATCTTTCTCATACATAGATTCCTGTTGCTTATTTTCTGCCTGAAGATAATTATATCATGGTCTACTTTTGCTGTAACTCATCCTCATTACTTTACATTTACTCTGGCTAAACTTCATCAGTCATGCACCAGAAAAACTCTAGTCTGCCTAGGTCCCCATGCTTTTCATTTCCTATTATGACATTTGTGCATACAGCATAATATATGGTGGTCCTGGTCTGGTGGTGAGGCTATCCAACAGACACACATACAGTATAGTCTATAGTGAACCAGATTTGGTGGTGGGGCAATCCAACAGTAACATAATCGGCAAACATATTCAAGAAGGAGTTCACATCTTTTGGTAAGTCATTCACATAAATCAAGAAGAATAATGGTCCTAGAACAAAACTCTGAAGCAATCTGCTGGTGACAACCCATTTTAAGAAGGCTCTCCTTACATATGTCCTTTGCTCCCTTTCATTAAGATAATCTTCTATCTGCTGAAGATGTCTCCACCTTATTTCTGTCGAGGGATCCAACTTCTTAATCAGCCTTCCATGTAGTACAATGTCAAATGCTTTAGGCAGTCTAGATACAAACAATCCATCCAACCTTCTCTTTTCTAGAATTACCTTTGTAATTACTGATAACTATCTATACAGTATGAGGAGGGAATTTTACACTTATGGGACCCATCAGTTGAACATTCTCTGCTTTCATGCAACTTCTTAAATTTCTGTATGCTGTCTGCAATAACAATGTCTTCATTCAATTTAGTTAATTCATGCATCACTTTGTATAAGAAAAATAATTCTTCACGTCTTTTTTCTTATGAAGTTTCTCGCATAACTCATTGTTAAATCCTCTGGTTGTTATATCCCTACACCACTCAAAAAACTGTTAACTGTCACTGTCATAAGTGTTTTAAAACTTGAACACTATAATTAAATCACCATTTACTCTCCTTTCCAAGGCAGGAAAATTTGAGGCCTCTAGCCTTTCCCTGTAAGACCCTCTTTCTTACCCTCTTTCTTTCTTTCATACCTGACTGCCATTTTCCAAGTTAGTGCCAGGAACAGATAAAGATAGGCTGCATCTGCTTACATCCATTCTCCAGCTGTCATGTGTAATGTGCCAAAACCACAGCTCCCTATACACAACTAGAAACCACAGACCTTTCTATGGTTTACTCTAGACACTTCACATGCCCTGATTCAGTCCACTGACAGCATATCAACCCCTACATATCACATTGTTCCAATTCACTCTTATCCTGTGCATGCTTTTCACCCTCCTGCATGTTCATGCAACAATCACTCAAAATCATTTTTACTCAATCCTTCCAACTCCAATTTGGTCTCATCGTTCTTCATGTTCCCTCCACTTCTGACAAGTATATCCTCTCTGTCAACCTCTTCTCAAACATCCTCTCCATATGTCTAGACCATTTCAGCACACCCTCTTCTGCTCTCTCAATCACCCTCTTTTTACTACCATCTCTTTACTTAATCAAACCTCCTCACACCACATACTGTCCTCAAACATTTCATTCCCAAAACATCAACCCTCCTCCAAACAGACTTATCTATAACCCATGCCTTACATCCATACAATAATGTTGGCACCATTTCAGATTCAAACATACCCATTCTTGTCCCCCCAGATTACAATCTCTCTTTCCACACATTCTTCAGTGCTCCTAGAATCTTTGCTTCCCACCCTCACCCACCCATGACTCACTTCCACTTCCATGGTTCCATTCGCTGCCATGTCCACTCCCATGTAACTAAAACACTTCACTTCCTCCAATTTTTCTCCATTCAAACTCACACCCCAACTAACCAGTCTCTCTGTCTATCTATCAGGCATTTTGTCCACAAAATATACAATCTCTCCTTGTCATACAGAACATTTGACAACACTTAACTCACACAACTCCTTCTTCATAACTGTAGATTTTCCTGTGGTGAGCACTATGCACTAGCCCTACCTTTGGACAAAATGGTAGAAGAAATAGTTGAAGTAGTTGGTAGAAGTAGTAGGAACATTATGCAGAAGTATTATGTAGAAATAGTCAGTAGCAACATTAGGCAGGAGCCTCTGCCAACACTGTGCTAGAGCTGCACTCTGCCAGTGGCCTGTTAAGGGTGAGGCACTAAAAGCTAAGAAACGGCACTGGAGTTCACTGATTATGGAGACTATTGGCGTGGCCACCCCCTTGAGGGAGTTCCAGATGGGTACAGGCATCAGAGATATAACCTGGACCTTAACCCTGCTAAACCTAATAACCTTGCTTATTTTAATTACAGACAACATTTATGATTGAATTTTCATTAAGGTCAGTCATAACGTAAAATATCATCTCAGTTACAGCTGTAACATTTCAATGTTCATTTCTTTGTAAACTACATGAGTCCTGGAAAAAAAAAAAAAAAAAAAAAAAAAAAAAAA
Source organism: Panulirus argus (assembly GCA_038088735.1). Lineage (NCBI taxonomy): Eukaryota > Metazoa > Arthropoda > Malacostraca > Decapoda > Palinuridae > Panulirus > Panulirus argus. The sequence goes on along the minus strand of JAYMFT010168890.1, from coordinate 22,575 downwards.
AAAAAAAATGAAATCCCAAGCATTCATGCTCCATGTAGCATTTCCATTTTGTGCACCCATTTTCACAATTATTTTTCTGAATATTATCAATCACTAAAGTAGGTAAGATCCAACTGAAAAGTACTATGCAGAAGAACACGATAAACACTATGTACCATACTATTCACCAAATATAACATGTATGTTTGAATGGTAGGAAGTCATGAACTACAATGGAATTCCACCCCTTTCACTAACTATTTCATATATTTTGCTTTATTCACGCATTAGGTAAGAACCTAGACAAGACAACTGTGTTGGAAAATATATGAAAAATATAATATACTGTATTATTCACCAGTTACTGTTCAATGTTTTGAACTATAAATTTTGAGCCAAGACTCCATGAAGACTGATGCTTGACTCACCATCAGTAATGGATCAAGTGTTGCTGAATGCAATACTCAAAGAACACAAAAGTTGGCATTTTAAATCTTAAATCTATCTATCTATCTATATCTCTGAAGCCTTTTCCCATATGGAACCACCTCAAGGAAGTGGCCAAGGCATAAGAGTCTCCATAAGAGTGAACTCCAGTGCAACTTCTTAGCCTTTATTGCCTCACCCTTAATGGGCCACTGCAAAGGGCAACTCTAGCGCAGTGTCTACAAAGCCTCCTATGTAGTGTTACTACTGACTAACTCTACCTAAAGCTCTTGCCTAATGTTCCTATCCACTACTTTTACCAATGCTTCTATCTAGTACTCCTTCCTAAATGTTCCTACCTACTACTTCTATGTACCGCTCCTACCATTTTGCCAAAAGGTAGGGTTAGTGTACAGTGCTAACAGCAGGAAAATCTAGTTATAAAGAATGAGCTGTGTGAATTAAGTGTTGTCAAAAGTGTTATGTATGACAAGGAGAGATTGTATGTTTGTGGACAGAATGCCAGTAGTCCACATATGGATGAGGTAGAAAGAAAAGACAGCTATCTGAGTCAAAGGAGTGTAACTTGACAACCACTAAAATGCTGACTCACTAGGCAGTTGTCACGAACCCTCCCGATATCCAGGCGGGTAGTGCTGGTAATATACCTCCCTTGTCATCAGCTGCCTATCATCTAATACCTAAATCTTAAATTCTAAAATCTTTTGTTAATAAATTTTCTATTGCCAGATGATTTAACTGTACTTTAATTTCTCCTAATTAAAGCCAGGTGGCCCATGCAAGATCTTCAAAACCTACAGTTGCTATAGAGTCATTCATCAATCCTCACTCATTCATTATCTGTAGAAATCTCTTGCTTAGTTTTTCTAGAAGCTCATTGCCATAAAATTTTCTGTCTCTCTGTTTATATCTCTGATGCCAATTCCCTCCAGACTCTCCAATTAAGGATATTAGCCATGGCAAAAGAGTCCACTTATCCCTGTCCTTACATACCTCCTTTGCATGCACCACTCCACACACTTGCACCATTTCTCTCCCTCCAGTAATTCTTTCACTCTATTTCCTCAAGTTACAGGTGAACTTCCTCACACTACTGAGTTTTTCTCGATTAAAATTCTTAGCAAATAAGAGACCGTATTGTTTGTCAAAGCTTTTTCAACCATTTTTTCAACTCATTCCAAAATCTTTATGAAATGTTAAGGCTATGATTAACATAACTCCATTTTCCACTGGATGGGTTGGCAATTTATTGAATGAAACTGTGTTAACAAGCTGGGTTACATAATGAAATACTGGTGCTTGATACTAGTTATAATATTGGTAAAAACAGTAAACTCACCTATAGTAGCCAACATGGAATGTAACTGGGCCATGATGTTAGGCAAATGTGCTAAAAGGGAGTGGATCTCTGCCATCTGGCTATGCTGATTCTCACACTCATCTGCCAGTGTTGTTATTGCACTATCAATATTCTGCAAGCAAAATTTGTTAAGAAGATAAGATTATCAAAATATATTTAAGTCTTAGACTTTAAAAATGGTCTGTGAACAATATGGAGAAAATGTGATTAATGTACAAAGCAATGGCCTGTTAAACATCAAAACAGAAAGGAAAGATTTTTTTAGTATTGTGACAAAGTGTGAGTACAAGGTAGGTTGTAACTGGTATGCAGCCAGGGAGGTATATTACCAGTACTACCCGCTTGGGTATTAGAAGGATTAGTGATGGCTGCATCGTGGATCAGCACTTCAGTAGATTTTAAGTTGTACTTCTCTGACCCAGGCAGCTGCCTCCATTCTGGCTCACCCACACATGGACTGCTGGCATTCAGTGCACAAACATACAATCTCTCCTTGTCACACATAACACTTGACAACCCTTAACACAACTCATTCTTCAAAACTAGATTTTCTGTGGAGAGTGCTAAGTGCTAGCCCTGTCTTTTGGCAAAACGGTAGGAGCAACAGTTAGAAGCAGTGGGAAGGAACATTAGGAAAGAGCATTTGGTAGAAACATTTGGTAATAATAGTAAAAAGGAACACTAGGTGGGAGTGTTAGGTAGAAGTAGTAGGTTGGAACATTAGGCATGAACATCAGGTAGACACATTATGCAGAAGTTGGTATGAACATAAGATGGGAGCCTCTGGTAACAATGCACTAGAGTTGCCCTCTCCTAGTGGACTGTTAAGGATGAGGCACAAAAGGTTAAGAAGCAGCACTTTTCAGCAGTTATGGAGACTCTTTTCCATAGCTATCCACTTGAGGGAAATCTCAGAGTGAACGGGTACCAGAGATATAGATACAGATAGGTGTAAGTACAAGACACCATGTGCCTCATTGTCTAAGGATGACTCTGAAAAACATCAAACTACCAAGAACCCTAAGAGAATTTATCAAAACATTTGTCAATTCCTATGTAATAGATCCCATAGCTTAGCAAATCAAACATCACCAATTTAGGCCTACAACATTTGTGGTATACTTTCTACCGAGATGTATTTTGGTTACTTTAGTTCAAAAATCATTTCATACTTTAGCAATCTTATTAAGAGGTACTGTGATGTTTTCTCATCTCCCACTCTAATGCAAACCAGACACAGTCCTCCATTTTGTTTAAAGAACTGACTTTCTGCATGCAAGTGAACTTTTGATTAACTATATGCCCTCTTAACTTTCCAAAACTCTGAAGCAATCTGCACCACCAAATATCCTGCATAAGATAATCTCATTCTTCTTGTAAAAAGAAACTTGCTATGGACATTCACTAAAATACCTTTCAAATTACTGTAGAAACAATTCTTATCCTATGTTAGAATCCCCAGGTAATACATAATAAGCCTTCACCTAAACAGCACAGTGTACAAAACTCCTTTAAAAATGCAGAGGTAACTTTATAACCTTTATAATGAAAGATCAATGCTGATAACTCATCTGAAAAGATGATGCTGCTAATTTCTGAAAATGATGAAGAAACATCTTTCCATCAGGACTAACATGAATAATTTAACTGGCTAACACAGCAGGTATGTACCATAACTTACTTCTATAAAGTTGCAATGTACTTGGATCATAAAGGAAGCGATTATGTAGCTGAGATGACACTACATATGTCATGCAACTATCATTTATAAACCAGCTAATGACTGCAAAGTTCTTCACATAGCAAACATAAAATTCATCCTTAGTACTGTGTTTTGGTGTACAGTAAGTAATTCCAAGAGACATCAGTTTGTCTGCTCGTGTCTCTTGATGCGACCCAAACATCAAAGCAGAAGAGATATTTCTATGGGCAGCCACAGCTATCTTGTAATTTGTTTGCAAAATTCAATTCATATCAATGAAACTATGAAAAACAAGGAAAGTACATAAAATAACTGTAGACCTTGTAGACTTAATTTGATGGTAATCAAATAAGCTAGCAATTTACTCTAAGCTGATCATATAAATAAACAAATCTCTAAAAGCCTTTGTGATAAAATCATTAAGGGAAGTAATTTCTGAACACTCAAGATATTAGAGAACTGATAAGTAAAACCAAAAGTTCTCAGAATGAAGGTAAATATCTATCTAGTATCCTACTATCTGATTTATAACTTAAGACTGGAAACACCATATGAAACAATGAATTGTGGAAAACCTGAAGCTATGAACACAGTCTCATTCAAAATACTTGGCAAATAATGCTTGTGAAAGTATAGAATGGAAAACAGATAAACTGTGGCACAATGGATTCCCTTTTACCAAAAGAAAGTCTTCCCTGAACACTATGGATCTAGAAAACCTGATATTTCCTTTAGAAGCTAAATATTGAGCAAACAGAAAAGTTCCACATGAAAGGGACCAAAAGACCAGGAATAATTGATATTCCACATACCATTTAACAGGAGCAGTGAGGTTTCAGAAGTGGTGGAAGATGTGTGGATCAGGGGTTTACTTTGAAGAATGTGTGTGAGAAATACTTAGAAAAACAGACAGATTTGGAGAAGACAAATGATAGGGTTGATGGAGATGTTTTGTGGAAGGTCTTCAGAATATATGGTGTGGGAGGTAAGCTGCTAAAAGCATAGAGAAGTTTTTAGCATGGGTGTAAGGGGTGTGTACAAGTAGGAAGTAAGGAGATAGAATGGTTGCCAGTGAAGTTTGGTCTACAAGAGGGGTATGCGATGTCACCACGTTTGTTTAATTTTTTGTTTATGGATAGGGTGGAGAGGGAGAGAAATGCAAGAGACTTGGAGAGAGGAGTGAGTATGCAGTCTGTTGGGATGAGAGGGCCTGGGAAGTGAGTCGGTAGTTGTTCGCTGATGATACAGCACTGGTGGCTGATTTGAGTGAGAAACTGCAGAAGTTGGTGACTGATTTTGGAAGAGTGTGTGAAAGGAGAAAGTTAAGAGTGATTGTGAATAAAAGCAAGGTTATTGGGTTTAGCGGGGTTGAGGGACAAGTTAGTTGGGATATAAGTCTGAATGGAGCAAAATTGGAGGAAGTGAAGTGTTTCAGATATCTGGGAGTGGACTTGGCAGTGAATGGAACCATGGAAGCAGAAGTGAGTCATAGAGTAGGGGAGGGGGCAAAGGTTTTGGAAGCAGTATAGAATGTGTGGAAAGAGAGAATGTTATCTCGTAGGACAAAAATGGATATGTTTGAAGGAAAAGTATTTCCAACAATATCATATGGTTGTCAGGGTTGTGCAGAGGAGGATGGACGTGTTGGAAATGAAATGTATGAGGACAATATGTGATGTGATGTGGTTTGATCGAGTAATTAATGAAAGGCTAGGAAAGATCTGTGGGAATAAAAAGTGTGGTTGAGAGACCAGAAGAGGATGTATTGAAATGGTTTGGACATATGGAGAGAATGAGTGATGAAAGGTTGACAAAGAGGACATAGTGTCAGAGTTGGAGGGAACAGGGAGAACCAGGTAACCAAACTGGAGGTGGAAGGATGGAGTGAAAAAGATTTTGAGCAACTGGTGGCTTGAACATGCAGGAGGGTAAAAGGTGTGCATGGAATAGAGAGAATTGGAACGATGTGGTACACTGGGGTCTATGTGCCATCAATAGACTGAACCTGGGCATGTGAAACATCCGGGGTAAACCATGCAAAGGTCTGAGGGGCCTGGATGTGGATAGAAAACTGTGGTTTCGGTGCATTACACTGGTTAAAAATCTAGTGCTGTATTCATTCACATGAATGAAAATTCACATCTTATTGAATGGACAAAGGCTTCCTCACTCAAAAAGTGTAACATTGCTATAAATAGAATTTGCTTGAATCCGCTCTCATACAGCTGACAGATTGTAAAAATATGATTATTAGTAGAGGTTTATCGAATTTAGATAATGTCATTTTACGTATGTTTCACAGTGACCTATATAAGAGGACTGATGAGATGGCGCAGCCGATGTGCCCTGACCGACCAAGTAAGTAAGGTCCGGGCTGTTACCTGAGTGCCCTCTGTCTCCATAGGCCTTCCCTCACTGTCCACACGTGTTCATTACCTTCTAAGATTTTGAGAAAGATTTCTCTACCATTTCCTGCTTTTGTCCTTGATACTTCCAAAAGCAACCTACAACTGTGCAAAATTATGGATTCAGAGAAAAGCAGCAGTACAAATCTTACACTGTAATAAATCAGCCAAAGTGTGCAAAACACATGGTTTTGAATTAAACTTCTCATTTACATTGACTTTTTAAGTAATTCTCTTGCAAGCCACAAGGTTAATCTAGGTAAGGGAGGAGAAATTACAACTAATCATACCACAGCCATGCTTAATGCAGGTAAAAAATGTGACTATAATTTGTAACCCAACCCCCTCAAGAAACTACCTACGATATCTGAGTTATAGCTTCTATATATTTCCTTAACTTCTTTGTCTTTCAAGCCATACCTCCTTGTTTTATAATCACTTTAAAAACTGAGGCTTACTGATGGCATACATAATCTGGGTGTAGTGCAAATTAACCTTACGTAATGAAAGTTCTTCTGTAAGAACAATGAGAAGCATCCAGTTTGTAAAATAAAGAAAAAATATAGGAATCTAGTGCTCCATCTAGCTGTCACTACTGCGTGTGATAAAACAGTGACTGATGCAAAATGCAGATGAAAACAATGAATGGGTTAGTTTTCTCTTTTTGGCAGAAAGTTATAGTCTAGCTGGGTAACACCAATGTAGAAAGGAAACCTTGACAGCCACTGTTTTCCATGCAGAGAAAATGTTAAAATTACTTAGTAGTGCAAGCTAGGAGTGAAGGTGATGTGCTTAGAAAACACCTTTGTTTCCCTGGTCTTTCACAATAAACACTTAAATGACCATGAGATCAGCTACTTGTGTTTTATAAAACACAGGTCATTTGTTTCAGGCTGTGAATGATCAGCTCAACTCAATCAATCTGAATACATGCATAAGCAGAAACACACAAAACATTTTCTAGCATAAAGGTATTATTCTAGTAAACATTTTCAATCCATCAAAGCTTATGTCAATATCTTGAAAATCTATTTCATCTTTAACAATTATATTATCACCAACTCCATTCCCATTTACATCACCTGGATCAAAGGTAACTTTTGCAGAAATTAATTCTGCAGGACTAAGAACCCCAGCACCCTTACCTGAAAATGTGTCCAAGGCCAATTCATTATATAAATAAAAAGAATCCAATACAATAAACTTAACATAAAACTTCTACAAATACTTTTACAAAAACAGCAGACTGTAATCATGCATTCAACTCAAATTTCCTTCATGAAATGAACAATCTGACAGTTCCAGTCACCATTATAAGACTGTCCAAACAATTCACAATGTTACTGCCTCAAACAAAAGCTCACCTGAGCAACTTTGGCATTTTGTTCAGCCATGTGATGCATAGTGGCCCACTGTGTCTGGTACATCTGTAGAAGGTCAGATCCAGCAGCAAGGTTCACACGAGACTCAGTTGGTGTCGTAGAAGATCGTTCTCCCACTGACAGCCTTTGAAGCCTTTAAATAAAAAAAATAGCATATTGAATAAATCATTCATATAAACAGAATATACAATAGTTGTTGCAAGATATTTTCTTAACCTTCAGCAAGTCTTTATTAACTCTTACACCTCCCCACTTGTCCAGGCAATCTCTCCATCCATATACACAGCATATGGACTGAGATTTCCTGCCACAATTTCAAGGCCAAGCTCTGGGTATAGGCACATACAGGAGCCAAATACCTTCACAGATACCATGCATATATCAGTGAGGGACTTATCATGAAGTTTGTGTAAATTACACTGATTATGACAAAATGAAAGAAAATAATAATTATTCATTTAATATCTAATTTTTTTCTGTAGTTGTCCACCGTCTCCCATGCTAACAAGGTTTCACTAGGAATATATGCAGGAAAGGCTTTATTCACTCACATATATTCTCTAGTTGTCAAGTGTGCAGTATCAATCACAATTGTGTAGGTGTGGTGGCACCAATGTTCACTCTTACCTCTACAGGAGATGGTGCAAGGGCTTATGCAAGAATTTTGCAAGGTTAAATTTACTTTTGTATCACTTTTCTTTACATCATTATAAATATCCCTAATTCTGTAAGCATAAAAATATTTTTCACTGAACTAGAAAAAAATGTCCAGTAGCGACACAGGAAGAAAGCTTCACTGGGAGATCTTAAATCTGAAAAGTTATAAGCAGTGAAGGAATTAAACCTAAAGTTTTTATATTCCATACTTGTTTGTTGTTTCCTTCCTTAGCAAGGTAGTTCCAGGAACTGACAAATAAATCACTTCCACTCTCTAGCTGTCATACAAAATGCATCAAAACCAGCCCATACCATCCACAGACTATTCCCTGTTTTCCTTTGCCTGCTGCAAATATCCTTGCTCAACTCACTAACAGTACATCACTCTCTACATATTATGTTGATCCAATTCATCCTGTTCCATGCATGCCTTTTACCCCCCCCATGAATGCTCTACCCTTAATACCATCTCCTTTTCAGTTTCTCCCTTCCCCTAGCTTACTCCACTTCTGACATGTATATCATCTTCGTCCGTCTGTCTTCACTCATCCTCTCCATGCAGCTAAACCCTTTCAGTACATCCCAGTTAACTCTCTCATTTAGACTGCACTTATGATCACACTTTGCTCCTACACTGTCATTTCTTACACAGTCAACCACCGTCACACTACATACTGCCTTTAGGCATTTCATTTTCAACAAATCCACCTGTTTCACTTATTCTGCATTCAGGGCTGAAGACTTGCATCAATACAACACCATTGGAACTACTATACCTTCAAACTTACCCATCTTTGTCATAACTGACAATGGCTGCTCCATATGAACACTTCTCAATACACCCAGAATCTTAGCCCTCTCTCCTAACATCTGACTCACTTCAGCCCCCTGCGTTCCATCTGCTGCCATGTCCACTCCCATCCACTTCTTCCTAGATATCCCCATTTAAACTCAAATAAGGTGGTGTGTGTGTGTGTGTGTGTGTGTATATGTGGGGGGGGGGCTCAGACTGAAAAGATGCATGTTGATATTTAACTGGACGTACAGATGTTGTAGCTGCTTACATGTTTATGTAATCAATTCTACGAAGATATCACAATGGAAGCAGTAATATTGAAAAAACTGATATGAAGGTATTGCTGGGGCTCTTAGAAAAGTACTCATAGAACAGATGTTGATTTGAAGGGAAAAAAAGATTCTCTAACAGAAGCAGAGACCCATATGACCAATAAAGAGATGAACTGATACTCATCTGGCTTTGCCTTTTGTAAAGAAATAGTTTCTAATATGTATTTAAAAACTAACATTTTTCACCCCTGGACAGAGCCCATATAAGGTTTAAAATGTTTCAGCCCCTAAGTGAGATGCATCCATCAGAATTTCTTCCTTTGTAACCATTTAAATCCAACTAATTTTAAATGATACAGACCCAACAACCACAAATGATCCTACTGAGTTATGCTATCACTGGCGCAGATATGCAGCTGGTACCCCCTGGATGCCAACCCTCATTATTCACTATCCACTAAGTGTGTCTTAATCCTGTATTTTCAGGCCTCAAGAAGTAGTTCTTAAAATAGATAGTAGTGATGGCAGGGATGGGAAAATAAAAAAAATGATCATGATACATTCTGTCCAGCAGAATATATGGTTTTTCATTCCACAAAACCAACATTTCTTATCTCCAAGTAAGGGCCCTAAGGACATGAAGGAGGAGGAACCTCAAGAAAAAGCTCCAGAAAAAAAACATTACCATAAGTGTCTTACCCTTAGTGGCAATATGGCCTTTGATTTGCATCATCCTCTTCTGACAGTGGCATACTCACAAGAACAGCAACATTTAGGCACAGGCCTCATGTAACAAAGGAGTTTGACTAATTCCCAAGACCTCTTATGTTAATTTCACCCAGTGAGCAATTCCCAGAGACAGCCAAGGTACATACAAGCCACTTTCCTTATATTCTGAGCTCTTGCAATCAACCCTGATTGATTCAATATGTGCCAGTATCCTGTGCAAATCTGCTGCACACCCTATGCTCATCCTGTGAGCGGTAACACAAACGGATTACAGAGATCACAAAAGGTCCTTATCAGAACTTAATGGGCTGATATTTATTACACTAATTGTTATAAAGTTGGTTCATTACATAAGCTACCTTACATACATTACACAGTCATTCATATGGTAAGCTTTACCAACTAGATGCAAAGAGTAGAAACAATCTTAGAATTTCAGGTATCCTGCAGCATTTATTTAGACCTATCTCCCAAAGGCTATATTTTTTCAAATTCTAGGACATAGTGCTCTAGTCTGTGTCCAATTCTTTGACAACAAATTTTACAATTCACATAATCAACATCCCCAGATAGGCCAAAATGCTACAGCCTAACATACAGCCTAACCTTTGTCGAACAATTACTACATCCTGACCGATAATGTCTGAGCCCTGGTTGTGAATTGAGTACAATACTCTTTTCAACAACTTTACTACATGCAATTTTGGCTAAGGCATCAGCTTTCTCATGCTCACAGAGGCCTATATGAGAGGGAATCCACAACTACAGTATTTGATTCTAATCCCTTAACCAATAATGTTTGAGCCCTAGTTGTGAATAGAGTACCCTTTTCTTGATTTGTTACTTACTTAAAAGAGCCTAGATTGAGAAAAAAAATCTCCAGTGCACTCTTCCATGAGATTAAATGAAATCTTGAAGTATCTTGGAAAATTTCTTTTCCAGGACTCTCATCAAATAGGTTTAATTCTTAATCTAACTGTCTCATTTTTGCCTAAAAACTGTAGATTTGAATTAATCTTAGACTAGGAAGGTAATCCTCAAACTTCAACAGATGTTTAAGTCAAGGTACTGCATAAAATTCACTTACTCTTCTTCCTGATCCTAATGGTATAAGGAAAGAAGCTTACATAAGAATATGTTGCTAAACCATAATCCCTGTAGAACCATCATAATGTACTGGATCAAGGACCTGTGACAGAAACCTATCTCTGAAGGGACAAAGCTAAAGGTTTCCTTGGATAACTGGGTCTCTACAGCCTATATGAAAGGGATTGAAACATTAATATCAAATCTCACATACTAAAGCTCTTGCTTAAGCTTTAGTGTAACTATAATATTCTGGCTTTATTCTTTCATGATGAAACATCATTTATATAATTTGATACCTGAAAAACCTTTCCTCTCTGAAGCAGTGTTCCATGAACATGAGAAATTCTCTATGAAATGCTCCACGAAAATCATGGTCAGGACCTTCCAATCCTATATTTTCAGTGAGAACGTGCAGTCATTCCACTTCCTTTACAATCTGCTCAGCCAAAGCAGCAGCAACCTCAGCAAATCAGATTGGTAAATGTATGATATTAACAACCTTCTCACTCGGGCCCCACAACAGCTCAGAATTTTTGCATCTGTGGTGTCAATCCAAAAGTGGTCGCAGCTGGTACAGAGAAAGGTTTTTCAAAAGAAGATTGGGGAAATGAAGGCAGGGTAACCAAAGCCAAAAACAACTGTTTGTAGGGCACTGCCTCACAAAAAAATTTCTCAGTTTTCTAAACCTACATTTCTTTCCTCTGTGGTCTGTCCCATGAGCATGAAGCATACCCACTGGAAAGAGGGAGGTTTAGAGAAAAACTCAGAAAATTGGCTGAGTGAAGAAGAAAAAATAATTACCTTCAGTGGTGATTTGGAGGCAAATTGAAATGTATCCCCCATGAAAGAGAAACCCCTAGAGCCACACAGGCTAGATCCATTTTATTAAACTAAATTACTGTCTGACAAAGGTGGCATATGAGTGCCAAAGACTCCTTTTCTCAATTTTCTGCAACAAAAGTTTGCTAAGGGGAGATAAAGGAGAGGGCCACCTTGCTCAAATTATGTGCTCCAGCATAAAAACAAGGTTGAGCCAATATAGTTTCTTAATCCAAACAGATATATCTTCCCAAAATGGGTTTCAAGGTTCCAGAGTGCAAACATAAATGGTCTCCTCGATAATATTTGGTGAAGCCTAACAGGCTTCTAAGACTAAAGTGGGGAAAGGCATGATGCTCTCTTGAAGAAGCCTTCCACAAGTTGTTGTGAATAGGGTGATTTCCAAATATTTCTGTTTCATTCTTTGCCAAAAAAAATCTAGGATTTACTATTACCTTAGCCCATTACAGATTATCATCAAAGAGAAGAAGGTTCTTGTGTCCAAACATAGCATTTATTTCATTTACTTTCCTTTCATAGCCCAAGGATACAAGGAATAGAGTTCTTTTACAAACACAGTGAAGAGGTAAATTATTAGAAAAAATACCTAAAAAATTACCAGAAAAACAGACTATAAAAGGTCAAGGACTTTTGCAAACTCTCACTTAGAGTGCAGTAAAGAAGCAACCAGTCTTTTCAGTAAGAGAGACTGAAGATCATTTCAAACTGGACTGGTTAGATAATTACCAAATCTCAAAGATGGGTTACCAGCTTAACCATCATCATGAAAAATCTATAGAAGAACTCTAAACAAGGTTCAGTTACATTCAAGTCATCAGATCTTTCAAGGAAGAAATGAAAAGTTTTCTAGACCAATTAGTTCTGACTTTGAGCTAAAGGACAAATGTAAATGATCCTCTGTTGGTCATTCTCTAAACCTCAGCCAGTAGATGTGTTTGAGAAACCTATGTGTGTAATTTCAGAATCTAGGACTTTGAGGTCAGGGTCCTGCAAAAATGATGGTGGTCTACAACAACCTCAGGTATTAACCAAGGAGTATCACACACCTAAAGGAGTCTCAGGCACCAAGGTTGACTGTTCCATTTTGGTGCTACCAACATTACTAAATCCCTAAAACCAGCTGTTTTGAGAAAGAACTTTTCCCAGATGTTCTGGGAAGAGATAAAGCTGGTTCCTGTTATTCCCATTTAAAGATAAAGCATCTGTTGTAAGTGCTCCATGTTTAAAACTGGAGATACATATAATGGTAGTAATGCATTGGTTCTGATGACAAAGAGATCCACCTAAGATAGGATCTATCTGAAAGCCTTATTCCTAATAGAAATTTCTCTTTGGCATTGTGTCTGAACATTGGGCATCTGCCCTAACACTATGTACTTCTTAGAGTAAAGAGACAGGGAGAGAGGCATTTTGATATAACCAGAAAGAGAACCTTTACATTAACTCCAAGAGAGGCAAGGACTTGCAAGAGCATTTGTTCATCAGGCAGTGGACAACCACAGTATTGTCCATGAGAAACCTGAAGCTTACTTCCTGCTAGATAATAATCATACTGAGGCCATCATTCACTTTGTCCCAGCCTTATTACTATGCATATGCTCTGGTTGAATTTCATCAACTATGTTTCAGACCATCTTTAGAGTCCATTTAGATCCCCTTGCAAATGGTTGTTTCCTGTAGTTTCTGTGTGGAGACTGGCCACATGATACCTACATCTTTTCTCAGACTGTGAAGCTGTGGAATTTTCTTCTTTCTTTCTCTCTTCCTATGACCGTTCTACCTTTAAGAGTCAAGTTTACAAACATCTGTGGAGCCCTGACTCATTTTCTCATTCTATCTCTAACTTTTTTCTTTTCCTTTAAGATAGCCATGACTGAGGGGGAGGGGGGGAGAATGTTTTGCTCTTGCCATGTTGGTCACAATGAAATAAAACACATGCAAACAGGTTTCCAGCTCTTTTGTATTCACTTTAGTTTTCTTCATCTCTGATGATATCTGGATCAAAACTGAACATATTCTAACTGTAGTATGGCTAGGGCATTGTAAAGAGTAAGCACTGTCTCATTTCACAGTGTATATTTCTGGCTATGAAACCAAATATTGTTTGTTTTAGTATATACAGGCAAGCATTTGCTTTGCATCTTTCAGGTAATTCCTGATTATCACTCCAAGGTCTTTTTCTTCTCATCCTTCAAATGATTATAATTTGACAAACAATTCAGACCTGTGCTTCATATTTTTTTTCACCAAAATGCATTATGTTGTGTTTATATATACTTTAGTCCTGAGTGGAGGCTCTTTGAAGATGACCCAGTTCAGGTGGTAGATTCAAGAAATTCCAGAAGCTGGAGACACAGTTTGAAAGTGTGTGTACAAGAAATCTGAAAGTAAATATAAACAAAAACAAAATACCAGAACAGTAATAAGGTGCAACAGGAGGGTGATATACAGTATGTTATGAGTGTGTCTAAGTGGAGAAAACCTAGACAAAGTATCTGGGAATGGATATGGCTCTAGATGGAATGATGGAGACTGAAGCAAGTCAAAGGGTGGAAGAGGGAGCCAAGGACCAGGGTACATTAACTAGCATATGAAAAGAGAAGCCAGTGTCGACAAGGCACAGATGGTCATGTATCAAGTATAGCAGCTCCAACAACGCAGTATGGTAACAAGTCTTGGGCGCTAAAAACAGAGGAAAGGTAGGTGTTTCTGTTGGAAATGAAATTCCTGAGAATGATATGTAACGTGAGGTAAGTTTATCATAAATGACAGTGCCATATGACCGAGAGGCCTAATCACAGAGCGCTGACATGGTTTGACATGGTTCAGACATGTAGAAAGAGTGACAAAAGATCAAAAGTGAAGGGAGACAAAGGAGATGGAAGGTTGGAAAATGGAGGCCTAGAGGTATTAAGGCTTGAACTCTCAGGAGGACAAGTGGCCTGTACTGGACGGACAGAAAGAAGAAGAGAAATGTAGCTTATGAGGAAGACATTCTGTTGATTGGATAACCCAGGCATATGATGTAGTCATGTCAAACCATGGACTAGTCTGTAAGGCTTGGCTGTGGATGGTAATTTCTAGTTCTGGTGTATTATACATGGCAGACAGAGTGTGGAAGTGGGCAAATGAGGCCACAGTTGATTTGTTTCTGATTCTACCTCAATGAAGTAGTAAAGCCAATTAAGAATAAAAAAGATGCTGTCTATATAGAAATAAAATCTGTACTCTTAACATAAAAAATATTGACACAAAAATCTTATTTAGCTTCCTGAAACTAAAGTTGAAGTTTACGGAAAACAAATAGTTAAATCAAATTGAAACACAATATGACTAAATAACTACGTAAAAGACAGGTTTTTAATGTTAATGAACATCAAGTTCTACAACACCGAATAAAAAATCGTAACAAATTTAATTTGGAAAAGTACGCTTGGCTGAGTAAGGTTCAAGATATAAATCTAACTAAGGATATTTAATGAGAATTCACTGAAGCGGCTGTAAAAATGATATCCAAGATCAATTTATTAAGTAATGTATGACACGGCTTAAACACTATTGTAGATTACCAATCTTGTTATAAAGTTGGACCAACTCACCCTGCCGTTATTCCGTCTTGGACGGTCTGTATATTTTTTCTTATAGACTCAAACATTTTATAAGTTTATTGTCTTTACTAGTGATCAATGTCTCTTACATGGCACACTCTAACTTGTTCGGATAAATGCTCCGACACATTGTACGCGACTCGCATATTAGTTCCATACTGATGCATTAGTCATGAAAAAGTTTTGATTATTGCTTTAAGAGGATGAAATAAGTATAACATTCAAACAAGGTTAAGTGAAGTTCTCGTTTTATTATGACATATTATGGTGTGTGGAGGGAGTGGGACGCCGTGTTTACCTGGGTTGATCCACCACTACGCCTGCGTCCTCCTTCCCGCGTCAAGTACAATTCAGGATTACTCCTCTCTATCTATTTTCCTTATTAAACCACCTTTATATATTGTATACTCTTATTTCAGTGATGAAGAATTGTTGGTATGCATATGAATAGGATTTAAATGATTTTTTTGCGGGATCCGAACTATGTTTCTCTTTTTAAAGGAAAAGGTTTGTATGTTTGCTGTGGTGTGTGGAACTGAGCTGTCACTTTGTCAGCTGTTGGGCGAGCTCAATGTGTTCAATAGTATCTGCATCACCCTCGCTTTTATACCACCATGTTTTACACCTCCAGGCATTGTTGGAGACATTGGAGACGACACAGAGTCAGTAGAGAGGTAAGGATCAAATTGTAGCGAGCAATGTAAAGTTACTTTTACTAGATACGGGTAATCCTTATGTATTTACCGGGATGTCGTCCTGACCTGGTTGGCGATGTCGCTCCTTTGACTGCTACTATTCAACATAAAAATCTAAAGTGTAAGAGTATGGTTTTGTTCGGCAGCAATATTTACTTTTGATATTGGCTGATTTTTGTTTTCGTAATGTAGCACTCAGAGAATACAGTGTCAGTTGTGGAGCATGAATTTCAGCATTATAGATTATTTAATGATATCAGGTTTTACAATAGCGTATGAAGGAAATTGCAAAGTATAGAATATAAAAGTAAGTAATACAATTGTAGAAGATTTTAAAAACCTAGAAAAACTTCATTCAAGCCTTCTAACCCCCTTAGCTGTCAACAACTATATTGTTAGTATTATAATCTGCTGCCATTCCTGTCCATCCACCATGATGTTGCAACCATAACCTAGTTCTACGGGTGTTGTATTGGCTTCTGGCCTCAACAGCAGTCTGCATATGTCCTTTGCCACCAAGGTTTGGACTTGTGGCATGCATCTAGCTGTTGCTTCCCACAGTTACTGTGAGGATGCTGATCATATTAAGATTGACTGTTATGATACGTTTTTTTTTTTTTCTCAAACAGCAAAGCTGTGGTATTGTACTCCTTTCATCTTTCCTTTCTTCTATGACCTTCCTACCCATACAAGTCCGGTCTGCATGTGCTTACAGGGCCCTGATGAACTTCTTTATTCTTTTTCTTGCACTTTTTTGTTTTCATCTTAGATGGCCTTGGTTGGGACATGTTTTCTGTGTGCTATGTTGGTCACTATAAGAAAAGTGTATATAGTATAACAGTCACACTCATGATTGAGTACTGCAAAACTGGTGCCAGTTGTCAACAAATGAGACACTGCAAGTGGCCATGCAATCCCCAGCAGCAGACAAGTTTATTGTTGGTATACTCCTACTTTCATTTTATTTACTAGTTTAGTTTACTTAAGGGTTCTTTAGGTTCTTTTGATTTTTTTTTGCAAGGTTATAACATAGTTTTACTCCAATTAACTTCTCATTTCCCCAGTATAAACCTCACTGCTCACCTTAATTATATCAATCATTCAAGAAAATATACTGCTAAAGTTCATGCATTACGTTGCATTGCGGAACAGAATCACTCTTTTATTGTCCCAAGCTGATAGCAGTCTGGAGCTACTCTAACTTTTATCAGTCCATTTTAGCTATGCATCACTAATAGCTGTAGATAATGAGTAATTTTGTTCTGTGGTGCTAGTGTGGTTTTTAGAGAATGTAGAAACAATTTCAGAGCATGATTTGGGGAATTGTATTTTATTGAATGGCATTATATAAAGCAATAGTAGTGAGAGTTTCTTATATCAGGGAAAATGTAGAGTTTCATTTTTTCATACTTGACTGGCATTTCTCACATTAGCAAGATAGCAACAGGGACGGATGAAGAAAGCCTGCATTCGTTCACATCCATGGTTTACTGTGGCTGCTTCATATGCCCTGGTTCAGTCCCATGGTAGTAGGTTGATCCCTGTATACCATATCGTTCAAATTTACTCTGTTTTGTGCATGCCTTTCACTCTCCTACATGATTAGCCCCTCTCTTTCCATCTCCTGTTTGGTCTTCCCCTCTGTGTTACCTCCACTTCTGACACATATATCCTCTTTGTTAACCTCTCCTCACTCATTTGCTCTATATATATGTCCTGACCATTTCATCACACCCTTTTCCTCTTTCTCAACCACATTTTTCTTTTTACGTTGGAGGCTCCAGTCACAGACAAAAGTCCACATCAAGGTCGGACCTTAATTGAAATATAGAGATTATCATATTGAAAAAGAAGAGACAAGGGAAAGTATTTACAAATTTTGGAGGAAGTGAATATCCAGTCTTTTAAAATGTGCCAGGCCACAGTTACTGGAAAATATACAAGGGGTTAGAGAGTTCCAAAGCTTTGAGGTGTTGGAAAAGAAACAGTTATCAAAACGGGCCACCTTGAGTTGCCAACTGTCTTACAGTAATTACGTGATGCAGCAGGTAACCTAGTATTGCATGGTCTAGCAAGTGGTAGGGGCACACAGGCAGCCATCTCATGAGAACTAAAACCAAAGTAACACCTAAGAGAGCAAAAACCAAATTAATACCAACAGAATAGGAAAAGTGAACCAGCATTACAGTGCAGGGCAAGCAGGTCAAGTTTTTAAGTCTGCCTGGGAGAGTTTATAAGTCGGAATGCTTTTGGCTCAGCTCTGTCAAGTAAGGCTACAGAGCTAGAACCACCTCAAATGTGAAAGCAGTGCTGCATACAAGGACAGACCAATCCTTTGTATAAACGGAGCAACTGTTCCGAAGAAAAGAAATTTTGACACCTACACAGGATTTCCAGTTTCTTATAGACAGACTTGGCAATTTCTGTAATGTGGGATTTCCAAGAAAGAGTGCATGTTATAGTAATACCACTTATGTTTATTGAGTTGAGATGAAATTACAGGACAATCAAAGGAGAGGGGAAAGTCGTAAGGATTTTTTGATAGAAAGATGAGTAGAAACTGGGTCTTGGAGTCATTAAACTTAACCAGATTTCATCTACCCCACTGAGATATTTTGTCCAAGTCTGAGTTTATTGAGGAAGTTGTGTCAAGACGAGATGCAGCTCAAGTGAGAGAAGGAGCAGAATTGACGGATGGGGAGGAGTGCAATGTTGAGTCATCATTGTATGAGTGCATTTGGTTATTTGTGGCAGAGAGGAAACCTTGGGAGACACCATTGTTGATGAAGGAAGGGCGAAGGCTGATCCATCAACAAC
This sequence comes from Panulirus argus, assembly GCA_038088735.1. NCBI lineage: Eukaryota > Metazoa > Arthropoda > Malacostraca > Decapoda > Palinuridae > Panulirus > Panulirus argus. The sequence goes on along the minus strand of JAYMFT010168890.1, from coordinate 3,797 downwards.
CATGGAAATAGATCAGCCAGAGAGGAAGCAAAGCGAGGGAGGAAAGTCAAAAGAAGGGAGCTTAGAGATGAGACCCCAATGCCAAACCCTGTCAAAAGCTTTGGATATGTCAAGGGTATCTACATATGATTCCCCAAAATCTTTCAGGGATGATGACCAGACATTAGTAAGATAGGAAAGGATGTAAATATGGATCCACCTTATGAAAGTTATTATGGTTATCAGAAAGAAGACTGAGATTCAAGATGTCTAAGGATATGGGAGTTGAGGAGGGATTCAAAGACTTTGGAAATAGTGGATGTCAAAGCAACAGAATGATAGTTCTAGGGGTTAGAATGAATATCCTTCTTAGAGATGGGATGTACCAATGCATGTTTTCAGGAAGAAGGAAAAGTTCTGGTTTTTAAACAGAAACAGAGCAGATGGGCAAATACAGGTGCAAGTTCAGAAGCACACTTTTTCAGTATACTGGGGTGGATGCCATCAGAACCTTCACCTTGCTTGTATCCAAAGAGAGAAGTGCTTTTCGAACAATCAAAAAGGAGATCATGGGGAGGGGCATAGGATTAGTAAGAGGAGCATCAGGGGGTGAAGGAATGTTAGAGTCATCCAAGGTAGAGTTAGAGAAGAAAAGGGAACAGAGAGAATTGCTTTTTCTATGGGAGAGATGGCTACTGTACTGTCAGAATGGAAAAGTGAAGGAAAAATAGAGTGAAAGAAATTGTTAGTGAAGCCCTTAGCTAAACACTGGAAAGACCTATCAGTGGATGATGCGTAGAGGTTATCGGACTTCCTTTGAATAAAGGAATGCTTTGCCTCGGGTAACGTATTTGCATTGAGTACACTGGTCAACAAAGATTTTGTCCCATGGAAAAAAATATCTGTTTCTTATGTATTTTGGCATGCTGAATCCAAATATGTTTTCTGAATTTCTCTTTCACCCATAGTTTTTTGTTCCAGCATACTCACATATTGTTACGTACAGTATATATGTATCAGTGCTCTATGGAGCATGTGAAACAAAAAGTTTAACAAACATGGCTATTTTCATTGTTTGTGAAGTGCAGTAGCTTCTTTTTGAAAGCACAAGCCAAGATAAATGAGTCATCAAGGGCCTGCAGAAACACGACTAGAAATGTTGAGACTTTCAAACAGTGCCCACTCCTGAGTAGCAGTTCTCTGTCAGTTGCAGGCTAGAACTCAATATGTAAACAGTGTCTTTTCCACACTGTTAACAGATTGCACTTTTGTGTATTCAAGTGTTGTGCTGATACCCCATCCACCATTATAATGCTGAGAAACTGTGTAAATAGTCCGAATTCTTTCTGCTACATCTGCAGTAAATTGATATTCATATCGCTAAAGCGTTCTTTCACACCTCTCATTAAGAAATGCTATGAGCATTACTTTGGTTGGAAATTGGGTGACCAGGATAAAAGTTAGGCTCCCCCTATTTGTTGTGTCACATGTGTCAAGCATCTCACAGCATGGTCAAAAGGTTCATGCTGTATGCCCTTTGCCATGCCTATGGTTTGGAGAGAACCCAAAAATCACGCTTTGGATTGCTACTTCTGCCTGACAACGAATATCACTGACTCCATGGAAGAAGAAAATCATCAATTCTCCTTTTGTTGATCTTGATAAAATTTATTTGCCTCCTTTGCACATTAACTTTGGGTTGATAAAGAATATCGTCATAGGTAGGAATGAATTTCCCAGAATTAGTGATGCAAAAATCAAGGAGGGTATTTTTGTAGGACCACAGATCAGGGAACTGCTTCGAAATGAAAAGTTTGATGAAGAGCTAAATGAAGTTGAAAAAACTGCATGGCTGTCATTTAAGAGAGTGCAAAGATTTTTGGGGAAGTCACAGATCAGAAAACTACTGTGATGTTGTAAAAGATCTATTGACTTCATAGAAAGCTCTAGGGTGCAATATGAGTTTAAAAATCCACTTTTTGGACTCGCACTTAGACTTTTTCCTGGAAGATCCTGGGGCAGTTAGTGATGAGCACAGCGAAAGATTTCACCAGGACATTTTGGACATGGAAAAGCGGTACCAAGGAAAGTGGAGCCCCTCTGTGTTGGCAGATTACTACTAGACATTAAGGAAGGATGTTCCTGAGGCCAAATATAGCCAAAATCGTACACTTTTGCATTTTAGAGGTCAGTTCTTTAAATGTAATACCAGCCGTATTTATGAATGAGTGATATACACTTATTGTAAAATTTAATTGCCCTGTCACTTAAAAACCATGCCTGACAGAAATATTCTTAAAACAGATTTGAATTCAGCATAAAATGTACTATACGGTCCACCTATTTTAGTTCGCGGGAAAAAAAAGTTAAAATTTTGCTGACCACTGCCACTGTTATGAGCAGTGATAAAAGCTGAATGGGTGCGGGAGGCGATTTTTTTCGAAGCCCGTTATGCCTGATCTCTTGTCTGAATGACCTCAGAACTGGAATGGTTGATCCATAGGTTGGAAGAAAGTCACCTTGAAGGAATAGGGGATAAATGCTTTCATTCCTGCAACAATAACATCTACCATGCTTTTGTGTAGACAGAAGCATTACCACATATGAGACAGTAATGTACCCAAGGAAAGTCAGAAAAGAATTCTTGTAAGTTATTCCAGTCAGCTTTGTTAAGGTACCAATATTTACGTTTAGAAGGGGAAGTGCCGTCGGAATTGATACATTTATGAGACTGTGATCAGATGAACCAACTGGGAGAGAGATTGTGCAGTTACAAAAGGATGGATTAGAGGTGAAAAACAGATCCAGAAAATTAGGATAGTGTTTACAGTGGTCAGGAATATGGGTAGGGTTGGAGAATATTTGCTCTGTATCATTGAGTATGGAGAACATGAGGGCTTCAATCTCTCCTCCATCTGTATAGGAGGAATTCAACCATTCCCTAAAGTGAACTCTGAAATCCACTAAGTTGAGGATCTTGGCCTGCAGTCTCATGGCAGGAGTTTAGATAGTTGGAGAAAGATATGAAATGTTTTAGAATTAGGAGACCAATAGGTGAAACAGAGGAATAGTATGGTAATTGGGGAGATAGAACTTGATCCACATAACATTAAAGTTTGGAGATTCAAAGTCTTTGAGGCATGCAACAGCTATGTTGATTTGGAAGAAGCACAGATACCACCTTTGAACCAAAATCCTGAGCAGAAATTATAGTTAGATATGATAATGGGGCTTGTGAGAACAGTATTAGGCAACTGGGTCTCAGAGAGAAGGAAGATATTAGGAAACATACTAGACAGATGGTTTTCAACAAAAGAGGGGTTACTAGACAGACCACGAATGTTGGTATAATGAAGAGAAAACAAGGAAGGCCTATCAGACAGGTGCAAGGGCCTTAGTGTTGTGTGTGACAAGGAGAGTTTGTATGTTGATGGTCAGAATGCCAGCTGTTCGTGTGTGGGTGCGACAGAAAGAAAAGACAGCTGCTTAGGTGAGAGGAGTGGAACTTGACAACCCCTGAAGTGCTGGATCACTATGCAGGCTTCACTAACCTTCCTGATACCCAGGTGAGTGGTAGCTGTAATATACGTTCCTGGTCAATGACTATTTATGAAATAATTATAGGAGAATAAGTCTATTAAGTATCCCTGGGGATAGGGGAGAAAGAATTCTTCCCTCTTATTCCCTGCGTGTCGTAAAAGGCGACTAAAAGGGGAGGGAGTGGGGGGCTGGAAATCCTGTCCTCCAGTTTCTACTTTTCCAAAAAAGGAACAGAGAAGGGGCCAAGTGAGGATTTTCCCTCTAAGGCTCAGTCCTCT
>JAYMFT010168879.1:0-12272 GCA_038088735.1 Panulirus argus | reverse complement strand
GTCAAGTGAGGATTTTTCCTCTAAGGCTCAGTCCTCTGTTCTTGATGCTACCACGTCAACGCAGGAAATAGCGAATATGTATAAAAATAGAAGAAGAAAAAAAAATATATATATATGTATATATATAAAGAGAGAGAGAGAGAGAGAGAGAGTCAGACAAGATTGACTAATGCTGAGTTGACACTGAATATGGAGTATTTACTTTGCCAGTGAAGCTGTCTTAACATTGAGTTCGGGGTTTGATCAATCACCTGTCAACTCTCCTTACGCAGGATACATTTTTGTTCGGGTAACTAATTTGCTTTTCCAAAACTCGGGATAACCAGACCTTCATTATACGGGAACGGCTGACATGCAGACCTTTATAATGCGTATATGAAGTACGACACTTTCTGACAAGCGGGCCGGAAACATAATCGGTATAAGTCTCGTGATATATTTCATTAAGCCTGTGGGATATCCAACACGCAATTACCTCTGAATCAAGAAAAAAAAACGATGCCTGGTATCCTTGGTAAAATAACCTTAACAGCATCTTTTTTGTTTTATGTTACCGACTTTCGGTAAAATATCCAGACCGAATAAAGTAATCAGCATCACCCTAGAAATCACTTAATATTGTCCATAATGGCAACAAAAAAAAAGTTTAGATAAGTTGATATTTGAATGCATTGCATAATGTCGTATTTGAGAATGCTGTAACACGTTTCGGAAAAAAAGATTATTGAATTCATGAACAGCCCTATTATAAACTGGAAGAAATAAAGTAACTATTTCCAGTTTTGTTACTGACACCTGTGATGATCCCACATCAAAGTCTGGCCGCGTCACAGGGAATGTAAAACCGTAGTCCTGAAAATGATAATATGGTTTAATTATTTTCATTTTGATTGAGACTCTATTGTTCCTTCCTGAATATCACTTGTTTTGTCCACTGCATTATCATTTAACCCCCTTTCTTTTTTTTTGCTTTCAGTTTATGGTCTTCGTAGTTTTTGTTTGAGCAGCTTGTTTACTGTCTGCAGCCGGATTGATGTGTGTCTCTATGTGTATGTGTGTGTGTGTGTGTGTGTGTCTGTGTGTGTGTGTGTCTGTGTGTGTGTGTGTGTGTGTGTGCGTGTGTGTGTGCGTACGATAACAATCTGATCCATAGATGTCTCTCCCACAAGCATGACCAACACGAATATATTACCACCAATTAGCGGTCACTCATCTTATATCTCTCTATTCTTGCGTCTTTTTACTAGAAATAACAGTGAAAAAATTAATTCTAGAACTGTATAATTAAGAAATAAACTATGAACTGAACTTATATGGCCATATAGATATGTATAGATTTATTCTTACATATGTAAGTGCAGAGGTAGCTACCTCTGCACTTAAAGCGATCTGTTATGTTGTTTAGGTGAGACATATTCATATCGACTGGTCTGTATCCTCTGACGATATCATTTGTTGTCAAGAGGAAATCAATGGAATGCGTATCTGGAACGGAACGGATCGTAAATTGGCTTATTCTCTTAGCAAAATTATGAGCGGCAATTTAGTCGACATGAATCTTTAACTTTAGGGTTATTGTTGCACGAAATTATCATCTTACACAATAATAATTTGATTTACGTGAAGTACTGTACTACCCATACATAGAGTAAAAGTCTTATTTTAAATATCCTCTCTTCAAATTTTTGATAATTTTGTATATGACGAAGGTTTGAAATTAAACAGGGTTGATAAAACTCTCTGGAGTTTTAAGCATCTGTTTTAAATAGAATCAGTGTATAAACAGAGTTAAAGCATGTTACAATGTTTAGAATTATTATGTCGTCGAATACAGAAACTGAACAAATCCTCATCAACCCATGTTTATACTGTGTTCAGTGTCAGCAAAAACCTTGTCCGTTCCCATGTGTTTTCAAAGGCAATACACGGCTAAGGTTTATTGTATGTATAAGGATATGGCGCTCTCAAGGTAATATCATTGTACATGTCATCGCTGATACTAGTGTTTCTAAAGGTGTGAGCATCAGCATCCCGCCTCAGTGTGCCTCAGGCTATCTTGAGGAAAGAATGTTCTTGCTTTATTCCTCCTGGTTGCCATTTCATTTTGGAATTTTCTCTTCTGGAACCCGTATTTCATCCACCTCTGCTTTAAGATGTGTGGCTCATACCTTTTTAAGAAGGAGAAAGCTCGATTTTTCGCCTGGAGGCAAGAAAGTGTGGGTAAACGAGAGATATCTAGGCACAATGGGCGCTCACAACGCACAATCAGGCAGATCGTGGCCATCCTGATAGTCATCCCACCACCAAATCCTATCCCTATTCGCACAAGGAAGATTTCTAGATCTACAGATATCCTCCTAAAACCAGAAGTATCGCAAAAAACCCACGTATCAGCCGCTGAACTCAAGAAAAGTCATCCAAAACTTCTAGGAAACGTTTCTAACATATCTATTCAACGTCGCCTGCAAAAGGACCTTCACATATCCTCCCGCAAGCCAGCTGCCAAAACCCTGCTTACGAGGGAAATGAAGGGCAAACGACTTGCTTTTGCAAAGGAATACAAGGACTGGAGTGAGCAACAATGGAATAAGGTTATGTTTTCCGATGACAGTCCCTTCAGATGTGTTTGGTCGAAACAGGGTAGGGTGGGGAGGCCGAAGGGTGCCAGCCGGTATGACTCTCATTTCACAATGAAGACGGTGAAACACCAGATAGTGTGATGATCTGGATTGCTTTAGTGGTTCAGCAGGTAGAGGAAGATTGTATTTCTTACCTAGAAGCACAACCATGAAGAATGGAGAACGGTACATTAAGGTGTTAGAGGACCATATGCTTTTAATGAGGATCACGGGTGTGACCACCTTTTGCAGGATAGTGATCCTTGCCATAAGGCTTGAGAGGTGATGAAGTGGTCATCAGAGAAAAATTTTCAACTGCTAGAGTGGCTTGAGACTCCCGAGACCTTAACCCAATCGAGAACTGCAGGGACCAGATGAAATTCAAGCTTGCTTCCTGCTACACCTCATCAGTACCTCGCCTCATTCAGGAGATCAAGACCCTATGGACCAAAAACGTGGACTTAGAATACTTCAGGATCCTTGCCAATAACATGCCCAGACGTCTCCAGGTGGTAATCAAGGCCAAAGAAGAGATGGCAATGTGCTAAAATGTAGGCGTCACATCGTCTTTGAAAATATATGGGGTTTGACAAGGTTTTTTTTTTTGCGGACATCTTATAACAAGCATGCAATCAGCCGAGGATACAGTTTGATAAGCTGAAATTAGACAATCAAAGTACGTGTTATTATAAGTGTTGACGCACAAGATAGATGGCGCTGCCTGCAGTAGTATGAGCACTGAAAACTAGTAACTAACCGTTTCTGCAATTACAGATAATATAATACGTCTTGTTCTTTCTGCCTTTCTTTAAGTATCTTTAATTGTAACTAAATTAGCCTAAGTTCTGAAACTTTCTCAATAATTCTTTTCTGTGTGGACTGTCATTTTTGTCTAAATAATTTTATTCGCGTTTCTTTCTTAGAAATGCACCTACGGCCGTAAGCACTGCTGTCCATATCATCATCGGGTTCAACGAGAAAAAAAGAATATTAAAACGTGTCACCCGTTTTTCAGTTGATGATACCTGCCTCTTAAGGGGAAGTCAGACTGTATGGCATGTCTTGAAAGGTATAAGAAGTCACACAGATTCAGAGTCTAACTGTAGAAGGGAAGAAACAGATGCTGAAGTTGTCAGAGCTCATAAAACATCAAAGGGACGTAGTTGCCTGCCAGGTGCTGCATGGCTAAGCCCAAGAGAAGAGGAGGCAAAATGTCAACTCTTCAATGAAAACGTAATATATACGAAGGAAAGGGAGACAAGCAAGATTCACGATGTAAAGAAGGGGATTCATATCAAGGGATGAGAGAAGGATGGGTGTTGATAAAGCAAGCTACTTTTGACTGAAAATACCGAGAAGGAAGGTAGAAGATCCTCTTTCCCGGACGACCCGGCTGTAATATGACCAGGGAACGAACCAACAACTTGAGAGGCTCCTCTGACTTAAATTACGCTCGACACCTGCATAGAATCAACCTCCTTTTTTCTTTTAAGTCTGAAGTAGCCATTTCGGTGATGGAAGTTTCCAAAGGAGATCAAAGGCTTTATTATCACTTCCAATTACATTGACAGAGTCAAAGAATTCGCAGGTTTTTCCAGCGTAAATAACAAACTGAAGCGAAATTTTATGGAGAAATATAGGAAGAAACAGAATTTGATTATATTATGTCTACTTTATCAAGAAACGTCGCCCAAGACAGGGAGATAAGGCGGGAGATAAAACGGGCCAGTTGAGGAGGGTTGATATTTATAGGAAGTAAAATAGTGAAGATTTGGGTCATGAGCACCGGAGTGAATAGGATTATTGGTCAAAGGAGAATTGATAAAAGAGCATAAAAAGGATAGGTGGTAGAACTAACCCTTAAGGAACACTACTGATGGTAGGAAAGGGAGGAGAGGTCGATCTCTTGATACAATGAACTGTCTGAAAAGAAAATGTGAACAAGATTCCAGAGCAATGGAATTGAGAAGAATGTCATCGTATGATCTCATAAAATGAAAATTATACTAGTGATCTGTGAGAGAGCTTTTGGATTGAAAGTGATTGAGAGAATGAATATCTGAGGAGATGCGAAGACTTGTGGAACTGTAGAAGTCAGAGCTGCAGGACGACAAAGGAAGGATCGGAATAGTTTCCTGATTTTATGGTAGGCTGTCCCAAGGCATGTTTAGCAGGAAGGAAAATTGCTGTTCTTAACACAAAGGAGAAATAGACTAGTAATCGCAAGCACAACCCTTAAGGCACAGTTCTTTAGGACACGAAGAGGGATCCAGTTTAGTCCGTATAGTTTACAAGTCTTTGAAAGGAGGAAGGGTTTACTTCCTGGCATTAAGAGAACATGGACAGGATCATAGGGTGAGTGAGAGGGTAATCTGAAGAGCTTTTGCCGAAATTGTCCACACTGGAATCAGAGGAAATAAGGATCGCAAGAGAAGTTTATATCAACTGGAGAAACATTGTTATCAGAGGGGACTAGAGAATACGATGTGAATTTCTTGACGGAATGGGAGATATTCTTTGCCACGAACGAATACGTTCTCTAACTGGGAGCTGAGTAGAGATTACCCACTTCGATTTCATTGTCGCAATGGTTTATAACAGAAACAAGGACTGAATGAGAACCAGATGACTGGAAGCGTTTCCATGCACTGCATGCCTGGTGGCCCTTGTCCCAGTGATATAAAAAAAAAAGCCCCCCCCCCCGAGAACATTTCAAAACACCCAAAGAATTAATCAAATTGAACGTAAATGCACGTAAAAAAGATTGGGTAAGCAGCCAGAAGCACAAGGACCAGGCAAGCCCCCCAAAATTACACCTAAAGAACGACTATACAGATAAAGCCCTTAAAACCTAAAAACGATTTAAAAGATGTGGTACGCACCCAGTACCACAAGGATCTGGTGAGCTCCCCCACCCTTACAACCTCAAACAACACAGCAACCTTAGATAAGATGGCTATCTGGACCGCAGCAACTTAGTCGCTTAAAACATCAATATGCGACAAAAGTCTGACGACCAAGAGCTCCGACTCAGAAACAGAAACGTCAGCTACTTACTACGAACAGTGTAGTTCTCTGGTTGATCCCGGAGTCTTTCATACTTTTTCTATACTTCCCATTTCCTACTGTTCTTCTCCTCAGACAACCCCCCATTCTCACTCCCTCCAAAACCCTACCAACCTCTTCCATCCCCCATGCCCGACCCTTCAATCAACGCCAAGTCTGAAGAAATCTCCATCTTCATTTCAGCCAAAAGTCAAGTCAAGGGTGGGGAATGGGAGGAAGTGTCAGAAGCGAGGAGACAGACATTCACAAGAGTGTGATCAGAAGATCGTGATGGTTTTGAGATCCTGTAGTGATGGCGAAGGGGGCTTAAGATGAAAAAGATAATAGTGCGTTAACAGTCCGATTGTGAAGACCGGGAACATGAATAAAGTGTGTGAATAATTGTTGCACATCGTTGAACACAGATGAGAAATAGATTTCTCATCCCTTATAGTTAGTTTAGCAGGAACTCAACCACTCTTTGTACGTACGTTTAAAGTTCGTTGTACAGCGGACCTCAGCATGTGGGGGAGACGGGATAGCACAACCGGTTGGAGGATGTGAAATAGTTGAAGAAAGCGAGAAAAGTTTGGTAGAATTATCCGATCATTAGGCAAGACAGGGGTCATTGCTTTGTTTATGTGGTATAAATGAGGAAGGAGGGAGTTACATATTAAGGTTATGCACATCCTTATATATTGTGATTACCGCAGAAAATATGAGTGATTGGCCCTGGCATCATCACCGGCTTGCCATATACTCTGTGCATTCTTTATGTTACACATGACTTTCACTTATGTCGCTCCTACATTACCTTGCCGTGACCAAATCCCAGACTAACGTGTAATATAAAGATCCGAAACTGCTCCGACCTGACCTCAACCCCAGACTGTGTCATCATTCTGTCTTCATAATCATGCACGGTACCTCGTTCTGCGCCACCTTACCTGTGCCCCATCTGGTATTGATTGACCTAATGTAATAGTTTTCTACAGACAACCAACATCATTCTTTCCTGAGCTCACTCTGTTTTGATCTCACCACACATCGTCCTGACCTGACCTGACCTTATTCACACCCGCTCTAACCCAACGACAGGCTGTCCTGCCTTGATCTAACCCTACACCGTTCTCTCTTGAGCTTCTCTTCATGTATGTTCTTACATTGTCTCACATTTTCTATATGAGAGACCTAACAACATCACTCCTGGACTAAATTCATACCCAGAAGCTGACTGTTTCCTTACACGTAGTACAACACGTTGGTCTTTCCTAACGTCACCCCATAACACACTACACGTTCTTCTGTCCTTACGTCAATGTGTCCTTATGATTTCACTCTTCTACCTCCTCTCTCTCTCTCTCTCTCTCTCTCTCTCTCTCTCTCTCTCTCTCTCTCTCTCTCTCTCTCTCTTGGTGTACCCAACGCTCACCCCCAGCGTATCGCTTTTGTTATACGCCTCAGGTTCGAAGTGAGTCATTCACGTTTCAGCTTTTCCTTCCCGTGCACTGCGTCAGCCAACAAAGGCTCATTGATCAAGCTCTCGTTGATCAAGTATCACTGCTGAATTTCAAACGACCATTCGGGGAAAATTTAAGGATGAAAATATTTACTAGGAAAAAAGATATCTCTTTGCCGCTGACAGAGCTGCTTCGCCTGAGTCACGAACCACTTCTCTTTGATTACAAAGGTACCTGCAGTTCCGAAAGATACTAAGTTTGATTAGTGATTAGAGAGACACTGCAATCGCTAAAGGGCCACATTGCCTTTGTCTTTATTCGGTGTTCATACCTGCTCTGTGCTGTTGACGCGATGGGAACAGAGTACAGTCTCGGTCGATTTCGAAGTGGTATGCCCAATTTTGAAATGGTATGCCCAAAGTGTGAGTTTACTTTGGAACGTATATCCCTATGGAAAGAAGAGATAATCTTATCGTCGATCGAGGAAAAAGTGCGAAAAACAGTTGTTCTAAATCTACGTTCGTCCAGTGAAATCTATAAAAATGAGACGGAAGTTGTATATGGTACAAGTTTTTCACGTTACGGTGGCAACGGTGGTTGACAAGGTGACCCGGAAGCGTATGTCTTTCCCACACTACCACAGAGCCCCCTTCCCCCACTCCCCCAGTTACCCCACTCCCTCCTCCAGTCCACCCCCCTCCCCCGGTCCCCCCCTCCCCTCCCCCAGTCTCCCACTTCCTCAACGAAATTCCTGGAACCAGTACAGTTGGCGCTGAGGTGTTCCGGCCGCTGAGTAAATTAATCATAACAAACTCAGAAAGCTCTTTGTTTACTTCGTTAATTATGTGTTTGTGTACTTTTTTGTGTGTGTGTGTTTGTCTTTTTGCGTCGAAGGGAGGTATGTGGACACGGGAGTTAGCATGAAAAATAGACGCTAAATTCATGGAGGATACGCGAACTTTTTATGCAAGTGTGAGAACATTTCAGTAATGACTCATATCCTACTAGGATGTATTGCTTTAGTCACTGAGTAGGAAATGCAGACAACAGCAGCTCAGGGAAGTAGTATACCACCTTGAATTAGGAGCGTCGGGATAGGTGCCCATAGAAACATCTTACACCCTTCGTTTCATGGGTGTGCGTAGGAAGGACAGATAACTACATGGTCCAAAACGAGGTTATCTGTCGTGTAGACCCAAAAATAGTGGTAGATAAACGGGAGTAAAGCAGAAGGCGCCTCCTTACCCACCTTTCCCTCAGGCTCAACTGTCGGCACGAAGAAAGATATGAAAAAGCGTCGTGCAATGTGTGGTTGGGGCGGGGTGACGTACTGCCATGTGTCAGTTCAGCAAAATCTGCTCCAAGGCTAGACTCAGTTAATGAAAGACGTCATTAATGGTAAAGTGGATTATTTACTGGCAACAGATATCAATGATGTGTGTCTAGTCTGAATTTGACGATATGTTTAGTCTTTGCATTTATTACATCCAACCTGGCTTCGATGAGGGCATCTGTCCAAGACTGGAGCCTTTTGAGATAAAAAGTAAAACTTCACCTTGAGAGAGCCATAGTCATATTTGCAATAGAATGCTAGTAGATCCTTTTGCATTAGAAAGATAGCTAATGTCTCTAGATGAATACTTTAAAATTCATGTATTACAAGAGTAAATTAAGGTCTTTTGCACAGATATGTTTAGAAATGAATCTGCTGGAATGTTTGTTAGTGTTCACACATGGGTATTTGAGAAACTTGCCCTAGAATGAACAAGAATGATTGCAAAAGAATTAGTTAGAGTGCCTGGATTGTATTGCTTAAAAACTGTTCCGTCGGCTTGTCAGAAAAACACTTCTCCTATAGTGTTTGATAAGCTTTGCTTCGTCTGAACGTTTAAGAATCATTGCACTACGATCTTTGAGAATCCTTGCATTACAATGTTTGAGAATCATTGCGCTAGAAGGACTAAGTAATCTTGCTTAATGCCGTCCAAATACATATCGATTAGGATAACCAAGAATCTTTCGTTAGAACAGTATCATATATAGGAAATGATAGGAACTGACAGAACGGATGAAAGTCATTGCAAATGAGGCTGATGATTTTTGTTTCAACTCTTACGTACACTTTCTCGAAAGGGCCTTCAATTTGGAATCTGACACGCTTCTACAGGAAGTAGGGCCTTCTGTAATGGGGGAATGTTAGAATGTCGTTGCATTGTTATGTATCTGTTAAGAATTTCGCATCACAGAAATATTATTAAACCTGTGCATTAGAAGGCCGACGAATTATTACGTCAATATTGCAGATGTAATGCACGGTTGTTGTACAACTGTTGCACATCAGAAGAGAAAATTCCGTGTGATATCTCAGTTTTTCTGCTTTTACATGGACACATTGCCAGCCCTGATCTGGGATTCAGGTGCCACAGAGCACCGATGGTGTGACTTTCGAGATCGTAACCTCTGCCTATTCCTGGATGTTTGAATAGCCTATCTCTTTTTCCAGTTTCCTTTTGCTCCTCCCGCTTTTCTGACTTCCATCGTTCCTGAGCTCCGCTCCCCTTCTTTTACTTCAGCTTAACCGTCGTTAACCTCTGTTCACCTTTCCTTACCTCTGTTTCCCGTTCCTGACCTCTTCCCGCCATTTCATAAGCAACCCTGCTTTGCCGTTCCAGTCCCCCGTTCTTCATTCATACCCGCCTTCTGTTCCTTATCCCACCTCCTCCTCTCCCCTTGTTTTCCATTCTCACGACGGAGCTCCAGTCACGGATGGTAGTCAACTCAGCACTGCCAGACGCTGAATGAGAGAAGAGGCAGAAGATGGTAAAACTTCCGAACCCTTAAAGAAAGAAGGAAAGAAATAGACGTCACAACAGCCTATCCTCGGGTTGCCAACAGTAATCATACAACGTACTAAATTGTTGAGTACTACCTGAACTATTAACTAGTGTAGGTATGCAGGTATTCAGTACTCATGAGAAAAACCAAGATGGTATTTGTAGAAGAGAAAGAAAGAAAAAAAAAAAGAACCATCGTCACACCGCAAAAAAGTAGGTTAAGATCTGAAGTCAAACTAGCAGGGTTGATAAGCGGGACTGCTTAAGACTCAAATTAGTCGGATGAGCAAATGTAGATAGAGCCTCGTCAGTTATGAAAACAGTTCTCCATACAAGGACAAATTAGTCCTTTGCACAATAAGAGTAACTGGTCAAAGGAAGTCTTCATCATCTGATCATATCTCGCTGTATTTTTAAGAAGCAGACTGAATAGGAAATTTGTGTAATATAAGGTTTCCAAAATGGACGTTGCGGGCACGCTAAGAATGGGTGCTGTGGCTGAGTGTTGGCAACAAAACCATGATGATAGGAGGTGAGTTCGTGAGGAGTTTTAGAAAGAGAGATTGCATGATCTTGAGTTTTATAGACAATGCTGAAGTGATTTAGCTACATCTGTCTCACAGGGAAATATCATCCAAATCCAAAATCATAGAAGTAGTTTTGAGTCGTCATCGTACATGTAAGTTGAGTTGTTTATTCTTAAAACCAGCAGACAGGATAGAACCTTAAGGAATGCTGCTCTTGGTAAAGGAAAAAAAAAAAAAAGAGGTTGACTCATCAGTAGAAATGAAAATGAAACTGTGAAGATATGACGACAAAGTAATGGAGGATATGCGTAAGGGAAGAAGAGATTTTGGAGATTAGACTCCGATGCCATTTTGTATCAAAATCTTTTGAAATATCGAGGTCTGTGGCAAAGGATTTTTCAGATTTTCTTAGATGGAATGACTATAAATTAGTAGAAAGGAAAAAGTAATTCATCGTCAGTGGCTCTTGACCAACGAGAATCACACTCTTTACTCGTGAGGTGATGGATATTCAAAAAAAATTGAAAGAAAGAGTCTCAGGTGCGGAAAGCCTTCAAGACTTTGCAGACGGCATGATTCAAAGCGGCAGTACTTTAGTTAGAAAGATTAGAATGGTCTCTCTAATTTGTGAAGGGCTTTATGGGTATATGCTTTCAGATTAATAGGGAAAAAATTAGATTTTTAGGCTAACGTGAAAGAGACGGACGATCACAGGCACAAGTTCATTATCTTGATCACTGCTCACCTCCCCTGATCCAACCAGCCATCGTTCACGTCCTCCCACACCCTCCCAGATACCACCCATCTCTCCTTCTCTACCCCTCTGGCCATTAGAGTCTCCATTTCATCATCATTACTTACCACGTCAGCAGCCGTCCTTAACCACATCCTGCTCTTCATGACCTGCACACCATTCTTGACCCGCGCTTACCATTGACCCCTTCTGCCATTCCTGACCCTCAGGTCACAACAGTTCCCGATCCTCAACCTTCTTCATGACCTCACCCCATCGTTCTTGACCCTACATGGTATACATGAACCCACCCTTCCCATTCTTGACCCCACCCGGCATTCATGACCCTACCCGACCATTCGTGACCCCACCCCACCATTGTTGACCTCACCACCCCTGCATTTACGACCCCTCCACGCGATTTTTGATCGCTGCCCGACATTCTTTACTCAACTCGTTATTGCTGACCCCGTCCATCATTATGAGCGCGTACTCCTCTTGTCCCTATCCGTCACTATTGACCTCATTCGCTATCTTGACCTCACTCTCCGTTATTGACCACAGTCGATGTTGACTCTGCCCACTCTTCCTAATTACTACACACAGTTGCTGACCCTCGTGGCCATTTCTAACCACCAGACCTCGTTACTAACCCATGCCTGCTTTTCTTGAACCTGCCGACCATTTTCTAGCCGTCTCCACCTTCCATTTTTCTCCTAAGAAAATATGAAGCTGCCTGCATCCCATTATGGCAGAAATTAATGTATCTTTCGTATCCGTATCGGCCATTTCTTAGCACTGCCCCTCATCCATTTTCTCTCTTCAAGAGCGGGAACCGCAGTCCATCACGGCAGAAATAGTCTCCCTTGTCTTCAAAGACCCACGCACGACGCTGCTATCTCATCTATATTTTTGTGTGGGTCATCAAGCTTAGAATATTACTGGTAATACTGGATCGCTGGGGCAGCATAATACAAGCGATATATATATATATATATATATATATATATATATATATATATATATATATATATATATATATATACATATATATA
>JAYMFT010168847.1:0-12272 GCA_038088735.1 Panulirus argus | reverse complement strand
GTGGGAGAGAGAGAGAGAGAGAGAGAGAGAGAGAGAGAGAGAGAGAGAGAGAGAGAGAGAGAGGATATAGTGAAGAAAATGTGGTGTGACGTGGTGGTCACCTTGGATCATGGGATGGGATGGGATGTGATGGGATAGGGATAGGGATAGGGATGGGTGGGGGGAGACTTGAATGTTATTTCCCGACCGACGGGTCATTGCCGACGACCACTGTTCACTTCCCGCCAGCGAATTGGGTAAAAACACAACGGTCTTTACAATCCCCGCGGGTGTCACATGCCCCGGCGCGCCGCCTCGAGCCAACGCCATAGGAAACAACTCCACCCCTCAAAAAGAAAAAAAAAAGATAATAAATCCCAGACTGATTAACAAGATTCATCGATAATTACGTACCATCAATAGCCATTTATTTTCTTTTTATGGCGTTTACACACACACACACACACACACACACACACACACACACACGCTGTTTTGCTGTCATACGTGTGGCAAGGGATGTGAGAACGTGTGAACGAAATGCACTGAAGTTTGACGAACGGGTGTGGGGAAAAGACGTGCCCGAGAGCCCCCCCTCCCCCCCCAGGCATTGTGATCAGCTCCGTCCGTAAGTGGATTTGTGACTTAAAAGATCCTCAGGTACGGTGGCGGCCGGATAGGGCAGGATAGGACAGGAAGCTGGGTTGGCACAGTTGGGATAGATAGGTCGGATGGAAAGGGAGGGTGGAGGGGGCGAGGGTAGGCAGAACGGGGAAAGCTCTCTTAAAGGATATTGAGTTAGGGTCCGGCATAAAGGCTGGCCATGGGATAGACAGGACAAGAAGGAGATAGGAAAAGGATAGGAGGCGGGGCAGAAGGAGGAGCCCTGAGGGACAGGAGGGCTCGGTTCTAATACAACAGGGTGGGAGGACAAGCCACAACACGGAGATGATCACAGGCCACTGCCCACGGACCAGGAGACGAGGTATCGTATGGTACCCAAGAGGCGGTGAGGCCTTGGACGTGGTAAGGCGGTGGGCGCCTTCAGCGGCCAGGCGAGGGTGCCGTAGGCGAGGCAGTGGGCCAAGCTGTGTGAGGAGACGGTGGGATAACTGCAGCACAGAGCGCACTGGGAACCATATTTGCGGGAAAATGATAAGAATAAGGAAGCAGGAAGGATATGCAGCCAAGCAGGACTGGGAAGCAGGAAGGATATGCAGCCAAGCAGGAAAGGGAGGAAAGCAGGAGAGAGATCCCGGCGGGAGAGAGATATCCGAACGAGAGAGACGACTGGATGCGACAGGGAGCCAGGGAGGGCGTCTTGACCAGGCAGGTGGAGGGATGGCGGTGGAGGGGTGGGATGGAGGAACGCATGGTGAGGGAGGCAACAAGTGAGGGAGGAGGAGTCTACGGGGGAACAGGAGGAGAGGTGTGGGAGGGGAGACTGATGGAGGTGAGAGTGCAGACACAGTGATGGAGGACTGTGAGGGAGAGGAGGGCGAGGGAGCCGTGATGGAGAAATTCGTTAAGGGTCAGTGGTGGAGAAGTGGCTCGGACGACGCTAATGAGCCAAAGAGTGAGGGAAGAGGGATGGCGGAATGACCACGGACGGACAGGCCTGCCTCCTTCTATACACTTCCAGGCACCACAGGACCCCTCTCTTTAGTATCAAGAAGGCACTGAGAAACATTTCCAGAGCTACTATGTATCTATCTATCTATCAATCTATCTCTCTGTCTATCTATCAATCTATCTACCTCTCTATTTAATGAAGTCACAGTCTTCAATCCAGAACTTTCGTACATTCCTTCTCGTGGGAAAAGGTCCGAAATTCTGTCATTCTTGGCCCGGTACTGTGGACAAATTGGTCGCGCGGGGTCAGCAGCTACGACAATATCCTCTGCTACGATGACGCGTAACGCGACGTTTGACCTGGCGTGACCTTCTGGAAGTTCTCCGATGACGGCGAATCGGTTGCGTTTTCATCGTGCGGCCGGACTTTGCGGTGTCGCTCGAGAAGACAACGGAACTGCGTTGAAGGTGAGTGGTCTCCGTAGTGTCTCGGTCTGAGTGACGCGTCCGCAACTGTTTACCGGTACGTCTTTTTCCCTCAAGATTCAGCGTGAATATTTCGGCGAGACGTGGAAGATTCGGAATCTTCTCGGCCGGGAATACTTTTGACTCGCTCCCGTCTCACCGATGGTGCCGTCTTGTTGCCTTCCTGCGTCTCGTGTGATAATCAGACTTTATTGTTTCGTCTTTTGGGAGGTTCGCCTTTCTCTGTTGAGTCGCCTGCCGTTTTTTCGAGGGGATCTGTACAGGTCGTCTATACGACCAAAGGTCCTCGGAGGCTCAAGGGGAAAAGAAATCCTCAGAAGGAGCTCAGCCAAAAATCTTCGGGGGTGTGGTCTCAGCTCAATGCTTAGGGGAGGACCCAGGGGGTGTCAAGTGTAAGGAGACCGGCTTCACTCCCTGGGTGGGGGTCTTTAGACCTCCTTCCTCTCTGCCCGCCCTCGCCATAGGTAGGCCTTGACTCAAGGGGACGGAGGAGCGTGATGCTAAGTGATTATCGAGACTGCCTGAAGTATAATCCATTGATCTGGCCTCCTGTATTTGCCTCATACTTCAGCAGTTCCTTACCTTACTGTAATCGGTCTCCGAAGACAACTCCCACGGTCCCTCCGCCCTCCCTACCTCTCTTGTACCTCTACTGTAATCCGCAGTTCTCTTGTATCTTGAATGCAATGATCCCCAAGTCATCTTTGTAACGAAGTCTGTCTCCTTCCTTGGGCTGCTGTATCCGCTGTAATCTTCCCCGCAGTGTCTCCCCCCTTCCCTTGCTGTACCTTTCGTCTGCTGACATGTCTTCAAAAAAAAAAAAAAAACCTTCCGGTGTTAAAAAAGAAAAAGAAATTCATGGCCAGTTTTCGCTATTCAACCACCTCTTCTTCACTCCTCCTTCATCTGATGTAACACTTGACTTATATCCTCAAGCCCTAAGGGATTCATCCCTCGTGTGTGTGTGTGTGTGTGTGTGTGTGTGTCTTCAAGCCCCATCACAGCAGCCTTGAATTTCAAGCTCCTTGCCTGATCCCTCCACCCCCAGCAGCAATGTACCCATTATCTTTCGTCTGGACCTTACACTGCTTGCTGGCAGCCAACACCCACTTACTCACTCACCCAGTCCCCACTACCACCACCAGCTCCTCCTCCTCCTCCTCCGCCTCCTCCGCCTCCTGGTTCTTCTTTCTGGGGAATGGAAGAGGGGAGGTTAGTGTGTCTGTGTGCAACCACCACCCCACGCCATCCTCACTCCCTATTTTGATCCTCCACCTTTCTGGGGCGTCTGTGCTCTCACTTTTTTTTTTCCATGTCTTTACCTTCACGAACATCCTGCCGGATGCCTCTCACTCTCTGTGTGCCAGTCATGCACGACAAGGAAGCTTTCCCCCGATTGGAATGCCGTCTTCAAGCGCGTCACTATCCTCCTCCTACCCCCCATATACACAATCTCATTCCCTCTCTACTGTCCTTTGCAATCCATTTTTCAATCTCCTCTCAGTAATCAACTCCTACGTGTACGGTGATTTGACAGTATCTGTCAACCTCTCACATCAACGTAAAGAAACCTATATATATATATATATATATATATATATATATATATATATATATATATATATATATATATATATACCTATATATATACCTATATGTATACGTGTATATATATAAATATATAATTTTTTTCATACATATTCGCCGTTTTCCGCGTTAGCGAGGTAGCGTTAAGAACAGAGGATTGAGGCTTAGAGGGAAAATCCTCACTTGGCCCCTTCTCTGTTCCTTCTTTTAGAAAAGTGAAAACAGGAGGGGAGGATTTCCAGCCCCCCACTCCCACCCCTTTTAGTCGCCTTCTACAACAAGCAGGGAATACGTGGGAAGTATTCTTTCTCCCCTATTATCACTATTCATATAATATATATAATTAATGGGATGGCCCTTATTAGAGCCTCAGCTGGCCGTGCCGTCTCAGCTAACATAAAAAAACCTAACGAATGAGACCCAAACGTGGACAGTTACCAGCAGTCTCCCAGCCATGAAACTGACACCGTTCAACTCCCCCTGCGAGGTCATCCAGACACTCATGAATATCCCCCGGTTCCCCTGCGCACGGGTACACCGTCAGGCAACGACAGATCAACCCGCCTCCCAGGACACCCAAACCCAACACGAGTCAATACATAAACTCTCAGTTCTATGATAACAGACCAGGAATTTACCGCCCAATCCCTCTCCATTGACGCAGGACTCACCCACAAATTGGAAAGGAGCCAACGAGAGAGAGAAAAAAGTAAGAAACTGTATTCACCCAACACGTCTCATTAAGAAAGATAATTCAACACAATATGCAATCTGAACAAACGTAACCTATTAGCTTTTAAACACACAGTAGATGGAAAAACCACATGCTTTTCTGATAAACAGCCATTGCATCTCAAGCCATTAGCAATTACAATCCTGGGATGTTGAACCTACCAACTGAACCACTACGATCAGTCACACGCGAGTGTGGCCATAACCGTCAGCAGAAGTTCATAACACAAAGTCTTCCACGACTTTCAGGTCTCTGACACTTTATCAATAAAGACAATGGCATCAGCTAATAATGCCACAACCTATATTTGCTTTAGGCAGGGATGACTTATGTTACCAGATAAGCACAAGATCCTTCGGGCACAAGAATGAGCCTATATCATCGGCGTACAAGCTTTGGCTACAAACACCATAAGCAGAAATGAATTAAACGTAATTAATTTTTGGCGTTCAGCTTTCTAACCAAAAATTTGGGTCAGTCAGCCCTAACCACATTGGATATCATACCCGGAAATGGCAGAAATTGCTAAACATCAGACAAAGTGACCTCACAAGCAGTGATCATATTCCCATGACAGTCACTGAATCAACCGCTCCAATCCCTGTTCCTGGCACACAACTGCTGGCTACCCAGAAAGCCACATGTAACCCATTCAGTGCAACAATCAACAGAAATGTCCCCAATACTAACCCTGAAGGGAAGCAAATTGATGATATACACAAGGATCTAGATGAAAAGTATAAAACCATCAAATCAGCTGCACTTCCTACCAACAGACACAACACCTTATAATACTCTTCGCCCACTCAGGAAATGACAAAAGCTAATCACCGTTTCGCCAATAGCCCGGCCTACTCCAACTCCTGAAGCCATACAAGTGCTCTTGTACCAACAGTGTACAGGGAATCCCCGAAGTAATGTTAAATATCCAAAAGTAAACAATAACAAAATTGATGATCATAAAAGTATGACAACAGAATTCATGAACACTTGAAGAAAACAGGAATTATGACCAGAAATCATGGAAAGACACAACTGACTGGCTGGCTCAGAACAGAGAAAAGAAATCCATGAACTCAGCCATGGGATAAATAAGATCGATAAGGGACAAATCAATATGTTACCTCTACATGGACTTAAATACCTTTAAACGATCTACAGGACACTTTCCCCGAAGGTTAAGAGGCCAGAGTAACAATGATACCAACACCAGGAATGCCAGAAAGAGACTCAAAGAACTACCCCCCCAACCATATCCCACCTAGAAGTCCTAGGGAAACATTTTGAAGGAATTATGAACCTAAGGATATGAGAACACCTTGAAAACAATAACATCTATAACAATAATCAATATGGCTTCCTAAAGAGCAAAAGCTTTCCCTCAGTAATCGGAAATGCAGCAGAAATACTGCTGTGTCCAGAGGACAGGGAACAGATTATACAGTTATACAAACAGACATCTACAAAGTGCTAACAAACGGCCCAGAATATAGTCAATGCAATTAGGCATGCCTGAGATCAAGGAAAGGGTACTGTGCAAGTTTCTAAACCTGCGTACCGCAGAGATCATCAACTCTACAACGTCACCCAAATTTCCTCTATTAAGCGGGGTACCCCAGGGCAGCGTCCTATGACCAACACTGTCCGGTTCTTACACATCTGCCTGTCCCCCACCAGTTAGTGCCACAAGCTTGGACATCTATGGCAATGACGCCTCTCAAATAGTAGTCTCGAATAACTCGCTTCGGGAACTTACTCCTATAGTCAGAGACAACCAGACTAAACAAATTCGAAAAGAACTGGAAGATAAAGACAAATACATACAAATTTGCTAAAGTAGCTCCAGAAAGAATAAAACTTTGCGACATGACCATACCAGGTAACATGATAGCACACAAGAAGAGCTGCAGAATCCTTAGTCACACAGAGACATTAAGGGTTATGGTAATGGATCTTATCTACAGGAGATCCGAACAAGGAAGAGAGGCCCTTGCCAGTCTCTGTGGACCTTCCAGAGAACCAAAGTCACTTCTAGTCAAGGCCGTGATGTTACATGTTCTAACGTATTCCCCTACACCAACATTCCTCACCTCCAAATCACGCTTGCTGAAGTTACAGAGGTTACAAAATAAAGCTCTACGATTCGTCACAAATGTAAAGTAACTCTATACTAAAAACATCGTAGAACAGCATGAACGATTGAAAATGGAATCTGTCGGTTCATACCTAAAAGAAGCTGCCCGAAAAGTATGGCAGATTTTTAAGGGCAACGATGATATAAACTACAAACAAATCCGAGATTTCGACCACAGTACAAATTTGGAACATCCTCGGCTCCCTCGAAGCCTCAACTCACTCAGGGAGGCTCCAGTCCTCTATCGATGTGCAAAGTGATCACTATTTACCTTATCTTAAAAAGTCTCCTTTAAAAAACCAAAGATGAAGCACAAAATCATACACAATCCCAGTGTGCCGGGGGTATATAAATAAGGCACCAAAAACATGTTTCAAACAAATCTTCCTCATGCTTCAAAAGACGTACACCATACATCTGTACACACTTCAGTCTTTTCTTCCATCTCAGACTAAGCCTTGCCCTGTCCTACCTCTTCTTCCTCCTCTCTAACCAATCTACTTCAAAAAAAAAAAAAAGACATACATACATGCATACAGACAGACAGAAGGGAAGTGGGCGGGAGGGAGTTCTTATTTACGAAAAACTACCTATAAAATGTTTTGCCATTCGGCAGGGCTAGCGCCTAGTGGTCATTACTCACAGCATTCAAGCCAGAGGAAAGAAGAGAGGGAGTAAGAGTAATGGAAACGGAAGGAGGGAAGGGAAGAAAAGACAAACGGGCAGACAAGAGACGGATGACCAGGGGGGTGTATTGGGTAGTAAAGTAAAAAAGAAAAGAGAGAGGAAAGAAGAATAGAAATCGTACAAAAGAAAAAGTGGGAAACTGGTGGTCTCTGGTATCATCAGAACTCGGTGTGAGGCAAGATATCCATTCCTTTCACTCTTGCAAGTCGGATGAAGGCAATGCTCAACTCAGGAAGTTACTCTACAACATATTTTTACAATCATAATGTAGCAGAAACACTGATTTAGGAGAAGTATGCAACAGTTAGATAATCAAAATGTAATTGTCTCTGTGCCTTCTATTTGCAAAAGGTTAAAACTACTGCTGATTTGACCTGTGTGCAAATGTGTAACTCCTGCTGTAAACAAACCTTGGTAAGGTCTGCAGTACGTGTGTTCTAGGAATCGTCTGTATATCACTCATCGTTGGACCAGCATGTGTTATCTTGTGGGCTATCGCTTGCCAGTCAATGTACTTGGGAAGAACTTCCCTGCCCAGCTTGACCTATTCATATGAGACATATCCTTCCACATTTCTCCTTTTCAAGTGAGAAATGTTTCCGCGTTTATCCCGGTTGTTTTCATGACAGTCGTCAAACCATCTTCTTATGGATGATCTTATACAAATGTTGCCATGAATTGTTGTGCAATCATCCTTCACTCATGTGCTTCAAGGTCTGATTATTGGTCATAAGTCACGGTCGAGATAGAAAGGTTGACTACTGCTCAGTGACACCTTACCACTGGCTGGTTTACATTTTAAAGACCTGTACACCTTCTGGCTTGCCAAGATGGTTGCCCTAGTATATCAGCTACAAAGAAAATCCATCGTTTACCTTTTTATACATAAGATTTCGTGGATTTTCCGACTGTTTGTTAAACTCAAATGAGATGAAAGCTCAAGGTTAAGGAATTACTCCTAATAACCATCAAAAAGAAAGGAAGCCTCAAACATTCATATTTCTCCCTGATATCATTGAAACTGTTGTCAGCTATTTCCACCTTATAGGCAGGGTAGCTATCTACCCCATGTACTCATAAAATCCTCACTTGTCTTTACTGTCTACACACATCTGATCAATCAATCTAGATGCTTTAGCTTTGCTCCATCTCCGATTCCCCTTACAATCTTGATACTGCAAAATCTTACATTAGGAGTTCGTAAAAGACTTATTGAACTCATTTCTTATTATTATAGTGGAATATATATCATATTATTCAATCAGAATATCTCTTTTGAAGTTCATATATATGCTAAAGTTTATTTTACTAATCATCGTTTTTACAGATAAAACATTCAGCAAAATAATCCGATTTCCTGCAGTAAGTTTTATCATTTAGTGACTGTTTCCCGTTATTGATCAGAAATTCCACATGAAATCTCTCTATGTTGAACCGATTTTCATTAGAATAGAACTAGTCCTGACTTTACGAGGGGAAGAATCTGGACAATTTCATAAAAAAGAAGACTAAAACATATTCTGGTATGATGAGTAGTTATTTCATTAAAAGAAAGAAAAACAATGCTTCCATTATCTGATCGGGAAAGAAAAGGACGCATGTAAATTTAGTCCCGTCTCAAAAATAAGACTTGCATCTTGGTTGGATGGCAATTTCGTATATGAATGAACTGTAAAAGGCAACTTGAAAATTTTGATAAGACCTGAAAGAATATATAATGGACCTTTGCCTCAGATACTCATATAGTTTTCATTTACAGTAAATAATAAAATGTAATGAGTGATCATGTTAAGTGATTGATTACTGTCAGGATCAAACTGAATCGGTTGGCCCAAGAACCGCTTCCAGATTCTCCTCCTCTCAACACCCATCCCTCCCTCAACACTCAAGGGAAATATTCATTGCTTAACCTCCAGCCATGTGAGTCTGGACCTGTGGTGTGGAATCATTAATGTTTACTTTGATACAGACACTGACCTTAGAAATATGATATATATGGACATCATCAGAATAAAACACTGATCACTGTGACTTGCATGAAGACAAGTATGAGATTTCCAAATCAATTTGTATGTTTACCTGAAAAAAACCTTTATTAGTTACAGTTCCTGAGGGAAGTGCACTCTGCAACACCCATTACGGTGTCTACCTCAGGCAAGTCATACGTGTGCTCGTGGAAGCGGGCCATCTGGCTTATCGTAAGTTTCTGAATAACTTTTAATTGAGATAAAATCAATAGTGGGAAGAGAACGTCTGCCTATTACACTAACAAACACTGTATTCAACGGGTAATTCCCGTGGGTTTCTGAAGTTTTTTCTTTTTCCTGAGAATATTCGTGTGCTGAAGTGGAACCTAATAAAACGAGACGACTAATTGCATCGAAATCTGAATACAAAAGAACTTCTACATCTCATCGTCTTTGGTATGGGTTTGTCGGAAACGATTTGTAGTTTGTGGCAAAGTTACTATAGACGTTGATCATCTTATTATCGATTATCACATGGAATATATCTGTAAGATCCGCAGTTAATGCCATGTTGGCAGGTGGTGTGCAAGGTGGTAGCCAGGATCTGGTTAGGGAGGCTTCCGTACCACTGTATGAACACTACCCTCTCACAGTCTGCCCCTTTTGGTGGTACTGACTTCACCCTCACCTGTAGTAAACGCACCTGACCAAGGCTGTGCTGAGCATACACCTCCCACTCCACATCCATACTGACAGTTCTTGACCTTGTCTGACCTGTTACAACGACTGACCTCAACTGACCTAAATCTTAAGTCGACGTAACAACTTACTTAAGGCTTGATTCGTGTAACGGATGCAATCTCATGGGCCAATGCTTTAACATAAATGAGGCGAAATATTGTTTCCTTAACAGGAGTGTTAACATATGGAATGATTTACCAATTAGAATGGTTAAAAAAAAGTACTTTCAACGCCTCAGGGTAAGCTTGGTGAATAGTTCGCTTCAAATAAAGGCCGAACACAATCTTCGCACTATTACTAGTTACGTGAACAGTTTCTAAGTTTTTCTCTTTACATTTTCTTTACTCCTGCCACACTAAACTAGGAATTTCTGATGTCTTCCATTCTCACAAACAGCCAAACGAAATCTCATACATTCTCAGACCATTTGCAAAAGTCAACTGAAATGGAAGTTAAAAATTAAAGACACTCTAACCGCCGTCGAGAAAAAACTTACTCCAATATTCTTATTTTTCTTGAACGTAATTGAGAGACAACTACCACTTTCTTCCAACTCACAGGAAGGGTTCCTTTTTGTCCTATGTAATCATAACATCCCCACTTGTCTTTACAATCAAGAGAACTGATCAATCACTCTCATCAAAAAAGGAAAATTCTATCCTCCATTCCCCTCAGTCTTCATACAGAGTAAAATCTGTTGATAGAAATGAAGAATTATCTTTTCATTATCGTTTCAAACATACGAGATCGCTTATCATATCATTCAATAAAAAAGACAATATTTCTTAAACTCACAATTCTGCTGATTTTCATTTCTACAGTTGAGTTGTAACCCAAAGCTTGCAACAAAAAATATTCCTGATTCTCTCTCTGCATTCACTTTAGTTATTGTTTCCAGTCATTGATCAGAAAATCCCCTAACATCTATATATATAAGGCTGCAGTACGCGTTCATCGGCCTGATATCTCTGCCTATTTAGAACATTTTGTCAACGGCTTTAAACAGGTCCTGGCGTTATGAAAGACTCTGGATTTTTCATTTTTTTCATCTTTTTTTTCTTTTGTTAGAATTCACGGTGAGACACGCCAAACAAGTCCTGCAGAAACTGGTCTAAATCATAGTGTAGATTGAGGTCGAGTCATGTTTTCAAAATGAAACTTCCCACATTTACTCCGATAAGAAAAGGATGAATTTTTCCTTTTTAGACTTTGGTAGTACTTCAGACTTACGAAGACCATCCTTGCTGGATTGTAAATTTTCATCATTTGGGTGACCCCAGGAATTAACCATAAAAGCAAAGGTCAAAACACTTAATAGTGTTGATCAGACCTGCAATAAATTATGAAAAACTTTGCTGCAATATTGATACCCATAATGTTTCTTTTACGGAAAAGTAAAAAAAAAAAAAACTAATCAAATAAACACGTTGTGACTGATAACTGTAATCAAGTTGAAGAAATGGGTACACAGATTACAAATGTAATTGGTTCGCCCAATGCTGCCAAAGTATTCGCCCTCAGATTCTCCACCTCCCAACATCTGTCAACACTCAAGAAAACTTCATAACTTAATTTTCAATCACATGAGTCTGGACCTATGATGGTGTGGAGCTGTTCAGTATGATACAGGATTCAGACCTTGCACATAAAGTGTATTTGGGCATCGTAATAAAACATTAAGAACTATGACTTCCTCGAGTACACATTATGATTGTTCGTAACCACTGCTTATGGTTGCCCGAAACACCCTTACTAGTTGAAGTTCCTGAAAGAAGTTTACTGTGCAAAATCCATCAAGCATGTCACATATGCGCTTATGGATGTAGGTCGTTTGCCTCGCCAAAGTTCCTGAAGATTTATATTGACGTAGACCAATAACGAAAGCAGGACATCTTGCTATCACACTAATAAATCTTACATTCTCACGGGAAATCAGATGTGGCTATGAAGGGTTTATTCACTCTTTCCTTCCTTGAAAAATCTAACACAGTTCCGTAATACTTGGAGTAAAAAATAGACGACTAGTTTGATCAAAAGCCGAAAGAAGCAAAGATCTCTATTCTCCACAGCGCTTGGTCTGAGTAGGTCCCTGAGGATTGAAACCCATGGCCATTACTGTCATCAGTAAATTTCTTATCACCGAATGTATTTGAAAGATCCAAAGTTGATGCCATGTTGACAGGTGCTGTTCAAGGTCTTAGCCATGCTTTGGTGAAGGTGAGCTTCCATACATAACCCTCTCCTCCATTATCCTCTCAGCTGACTAAATCTGGGCCGACAGCTCTGACCTTTCAATCGGGGCTGGTCATACCCAGTGTCAGGGTCGGTGTTACTCAGGTCTGGACCTTGATATACCACCAACCCAGACACGGTTTGTGGCCAAGAC
>JAYMFT010168836.1:0-12273 GCA_038088735.1 Panulirus argus | reverse complement strand
TATATATATATATATATATATATATATATATATATATATATATATATATATATATATATTTATATATATATTAGTTTTATACTATGAGGATTTTACTACCAGTTTTACCGACGGAGTAATTAAATACACAATTATTATTATTTACAATTTCTTTCATACATTTACCATATATTTAATACTTGACCAAACGCTAACATACACGCGTCTTCCTCCGCAGGTTGCCCTTGCCAGAAATTGATGTGGTAAACAGGTCAGTACAGAGCGGGTGGCACAAGGTCGTTAGACCTAGTTTAACGAGGTGGTTCATTGCGTCATGATCATTATGTTTAGTAAGGTTAGTAACTAAGCCTTATGGCGTATGTGTCTCCCTCACTCCCTGTGTGGGTTGAGGGGACCCACGACTTGCGATACATTTTATATTTGATATAGTAACCCATGCCATGCTATGTTATTATGGTTAGTTAGCATAGCGACCCATGCTATATACAATGTTACTGTCTGTGTTTAACATAGTTACTCAAGATATTCTATATTTCCGTCTATATTTAGGTTAGAAACCCATGACTCAATACGTTTCCATCTGTAGGGCAGAAAACCCATGACTTAACGTATTTGTATTTGGGTCTGGAACCCACGCCTCGCTGTATTCCTGACTACAGGAAGGTCAGGAATTCACGACATACTGTATTAGTATTGTATTTCATTATGCGGCTGTTGATGTATTATATTACTTGAATTTTTTAGTACACGGGGCGCTTGTAATTTACTTAGATTTATAAGTGCACGGTGTGTGTTTTTAAGGAAGCGAAATGAAATAGATGAAAAATTATTTATGTAGTAATGAATAATGCTACAGTGAATTTTTTTTAAGTTAAATGATAATGAATAATACTATAGTTGTGAAATACTGTGGAGTGTTATGAATAATGCCATTGTGGAATTACAGAAGTGTGATAAAAAAAAACTATGAAATTACTGTGAAGAATAATGAATAATGCTTCAATGAAAGTATAGTGAAGAATGGTCGGTAATGCTTCAGTGAAATTGTAGTGAAGCGTAATGAATAACATTATGGTGAAATTTCAGTGAGCTTAGTGATTATACAGTGCAATTACAGAGAACTCTCGTTACGATGGTGAATAACTATTACGACACACGACTGAGTGAAGGAAATGGGTGAATGAATAATTTTCAATAACGTCCTAGTGAATGGGAATGAACGAGAATGAAGAAACGTATAATTCACTTGGTACCATAAATTAGATTATATGAGTTTATGAAGTAATGTATTCATTTTCGTAAATATTTATTCATTCTTATGTTATACATTGGGTAATTATGGTATGAACAAGACCGAGATGATTAAGGCAAATTTAGTAAATTTCCTGAATTAGTGAATGAGGATGAAGAGGATTATTCATTAAGACGAATAAAATCTTGAGTTACATTCATGAATGATTGTATGATAAATACTAGAGTGGGGTTGTGAATAATCAAAGTGCCTCGTGTAAGACTGCTAGGTTAGAGATGGATTGCTGAATATAATCAGTTGATCATATTAGTCCAGTGATTAGATGTATTTTGACTAATGAACCAGACACAATTAGCTTTCATGATTATTTAAACTCCGGACGTGGAACAAGCCCGGATATTTATGGACATGTTTCACAGAGCCTGTCAGTTAAGCCGGAACATTTTCTTGGGTAGAATATAGGTGGACTAAACGATTGAAAACGCACTTAGAAGCATTAGAAAATGGGGTGTCAGTGTGTGTGTGTGTGTGTGTATGGGGTGGGTGATCTCCACGGCTGGGGGGGGCGCCCCCCTCCCCCCCTCACCATATATGTTGTTGACGTAGTTAATGATTTTGATACCGTCTCTCTCTCTCTCTCTCTCTCTCTCTCTCTCTCTCTCTCTCTCTCCCCACCTCAGTGTCAGGATATATAAAATCAAACACTACACCATTGTGCTGGTGATTATCCACCCCTTAGCTCCCCTCTCCAACCTCGGGTACCCTCTCTCTCTCTCCTTCCCCTTTTATAACTCCCCTCGTCGCTAGAGAGGGGAGAGAGAGAGATCCCCCCCCCACACACACACACACCCCGCCGTCGGTGGAGTGGTTAAGGGGACATCGCCCCCCCCCCCTCCTGCCCCTCCGCCCCCCTCGTCTTGAAGTGGATGAAGAGTTGAGAGTAGAAACGTGAGGACCAGTAGTTGAGGGGAAGTGAGGGGTCATGTGGTGGAGATGGTGGTGGTGAGGGGAAGTGAGGGGTCATGTGGTGGAGATGGTGGTGGTGCGGGGAAGTGAGGGGGCCATGCTGTGGTAGCGAGAGGTCATGTGGTGGTGATGTTGGGTCATGTGATGGTGATGGGTCATGTGGTGGTGATGTTGGGTCATGTGGTGGTGATGTTAGGTCATGTGATGGTGATGTTGGGTCATGTGGTGATGATGTTAGGTCGTGTGGTGATGATATTAGGTCATATGGTGGTGATGTTGGGTCATGTGGTGGTGATGTTGGGCCATGTGTTGATGTTGGGTCATGTGGTGGTGATGAGGGGAATTAAGGGTGTTAGAGTGTGCACCAATTGTGAGTCTTTGTTCTCTGAAAATAAACTAAACCGGTTTAAGCGTTTTAAAACCATTAAACCCTTCAACAGGTTTACAATCTCAAAGGTTGATTTTACGAATTAATCACTACCCCACCGTGTAATCAGCCAGAGCTGAGTGAGGTTAATTTGTGTTGGATTATAAGGATGCAATCATGAGTCAACTTAATGGAAAGTTAATTTGAATTTTTTCCCAAATAGTTTCAACAATATTCTTTTTTTTTCCCCACTAGTATATCTATCTATGTATATCTATCTATAGGGAGTTCCTGTGTACTTTAAAGAAAGCTTAATCAGTTTTTCGTAATGTAAGATAACAAGATTTATGATGAATTATTGGTTGTAACTGTTGTATGATCAGGCTTGCATCGTTGGTAATTCATTCTTAGTTTATTTGCATAGGTAAAGAGAATTTATTTCAAACTTTGTATTAAAATTTTTGAAATTTTAGTATGAATAAATAATTTGAAAAAAAAAAAGATATGTGCTGAAAAATATTAGGAAAGTGACACATTTTTTCTTCTTTTATATTTCATATTTTCTCAGATTGGTAGAGTTATAGAACTATAGTATAATGTTAATTGTAGTTTGAAAACCATTATGTGTGGTCAGAAATGCTTGGCATTTTAGATTTGATTGACTGTATTTAACTCTGTTTAATTAAACATTTTTTTAGATAGAAAAAGACGTGGGTATTGCATACCTAACATAGGGGGACTAAAATCTTAACCCTCAGTAGCCAAATTAGTGAAACTTACGTGTATTTATATAGGTTTATTGACGTTATGTCTGGCCCTATCCATACCTTAATGCCGTAGTGAAGACGGACAGATTTTTACGTTATTTTTTTTTCATTTTTAACCGTTGTGAAATATTATGGTTTTACGAGTGTGTTAGATTTGGAAAATTGGTGTCAATTAGGGTCATTGTCAAGGTCAGGGCTGTCATATCTGTGGGTCTTCATGAAGGTCAGAATGAGGTCATAGGGAAGGGTCATTACCGAGGACAGTTTGGGTAATAGTGAAAATTATATGGAAGGATTTTTGGTTCCTTTACAAGAGAAGGAATTTAAAGGAAAAATTGGTGCCTATTACACGATAATGGTAAAAAAAATAAATAGTTATACTATTCATATAATTACTACGTATGAATTGGGCAGCGATAATTAGTAAATTACCCAATTATGGCGAGAGGGACAGCAATTACGACATTCCTGCGAGCACTGTGCAAATATTTTTCCATCGCATTGCAATACGTCCTCGTCGTCAAACGCGCTAAATTTTTTTTTTTGCACGTGGAATTCATTTATATACAAGGCGTCAAGACGAGTCTCTATATACTTTGCCCTCAGGACGCCAAATAAGTTAAATATTTTGGCGAGAAAGTGAAAGGGTGAGTCCCGCCGGCCCCATCGTCTCGCCTCAAGAGTAGGTAAACATAACCTCGGCTCTCCGGCACAATGCCTCCTTAACTAGTCGTTTGACTTCCCTAAATACTTAAATATGTAAATACACTCTGTGGTATTACGTATTATCAATATTCATACATGATATTTCAATTTGGTTTATATATCGGTAAGGAGACGGTTTTATATATATATATTTTTTTTTTGTATTGTATGGGTAGTTTGTTTTGCGGGTGTGGTCGACGCCGAAGCCTAGGTCGCTTGAAGGGGTCGGGTGACGGGGAGCGGTGCAAACAGAGCAACTGCCGTTCATTGTTTGGTAATGAATTTTTACCACGGCTGTCGCGACGGCCGATCCATTCCCGTCTTATTTTCTGATTCTTTTTTTTTTATGCCCTGTCCCGCTTTTAGAAGCCCCCCCCCCCAGAGTTGAGTTAGCCGATTCGGCGCAGGTAATAGACTCGTAATATAAATTGTATTTTAGGAGTGAGAGAGAGAGAGAGAGAGAGAGGGAGTGAGAGAGAGAGAGAGAGAGAGAGAGAGAGAGAGAGAGAAGCCCCAGCAGGACACGACCTAGAGCTGAAAGTTGGAGTAAAAATAAAGATTTGAAATAATTGGAAGAGTGGAAGACGGAGAGAGAGAGGGTGGGTGGGTGGGTGGCTGAGTGGGTGGGTGGGTGGGTGGGGTGGTTTGGTTGACACACTAGCATTCCTGGTGCAGGTCCGGCCTGACCTTTGCCATCTGGTGTTGACTCTGTGGTCAGTCATAGGTTTATGGGGGGGGGGGAGCCGGCTGACATGTTACCTACAGAAGAGAAACAGATTATTTTTTTCTCTCTCTTTTCTTCTTTTCGTGATATTTATGTTTTGGGTTGAAATGGCTGAGGAAATAGCTTTACAGGTAATGGCACACTTACAAATTTACATAATTTTTTTCCTGTTATGATTTTGTAGATATGCTTGATTTAGGTGTAGATGATAGTGACGTAGATGGTGGTTGATTTGATCTACTTTTTACGTTCTTAAGAAATAATTACGGTTTGATGATAGCGTTTTAAGTGTGGCTGTGATATGTGTATCCTGTATTCCCAGATGTTTGTGGTTGAAGATAAGTGTTTAATAGTAGATATCGACACTTATGATAGGGCAAGTACCCTATTTTTATCTAGGCATTTATGACTCTAGATCAGTGTATAGATGCTGACACTAGACGGGGGTCATTGCGATGGTTGGAGTCTGTTGATAGGGGAGTGTGCAACAGTGCTTGGAGGGGGTTGAGGGGGTGATCTTGGAGGCTGCATTGCTTTGAGATGCTGTGTACACATACACCTCACAGACCCTCCCACAGTTGCGGTGGTGTTTCATCCTCCTCCTCCTCCTCCTCCTCCAAAAACACCTGTCTCCTCCGAACACCCGTGTCCTCCAAACAGCTGTCTCCTCCAAACACCTGTCGTTTGTTGTCGTGGGGGGGGGGAGAGAGTACACACGGCCCTGCAAAAGAGAATGAATGTCCCTTCCAAACCCCTGTCCTTGGAGGAGGAGGAGGAGGGAGGAGGAGGGTGGAAGAGGTGGAGGTGTTCGTCGAAGTCATGCCATAGAGAGAGAGAGAGAGAGAGAGAGAGAGAGAGAGAGAGAGACCCACAAACACTTGTCATGTTATATATAACCATCATCTGTAGAACCAGCACACCTGCCCGCCGCCACAGCCACCCCACACTGTGGTAGATAATGTGAGTATATGACGACGATGATGAAAATGTAAGGCTTTTGTAAACAGTAATACTCAGAGTGGAGTATTTTTTTTTTTTTTGTTGGATTCCTCGTTCACAGGCCGGAGTCTCCGCTGGGACGGGATGGGACGGACCCTTGGGCCCCGGGGGGGAGAGGGAATGAGTGGGACAAATTTGCCAGTCGTTTTGCACATCTCGGCGAAGGGGGGTTTAAATCATTACGGCGGGGCAAACTATATAGTCTTGAACTGCAATTAAGAAATTGGCCTTGGGGAGGGGGAGGTGGGGAGAGGGTTGGGGGGAGTGGTGGGGGAGTGTCAGTATGGCGCAGTGGTTTATGCGTCTCGTCTCGCAAATGGAAGCCCCAGGGTCGATTGACAGTTACACACACACACACACACACACAGGGGGTCGAATTGCCAGTGGACAGGTAGTGAGGACCGGGTGCCCCTGCTAGGACCCCCGCGGACCACCACTCAAACTGCCTCTCCTCCCAGCGAGTGACAAATGATGACCCCTCGTTGGTAGTTGATGTCAGGAGGCACTGACGTCGTCTGTTGATGTACCCAGGGGAGATAGATAGATGCCTCACCCTTTGGTACATCGGCGATCAATGTAATCATTGATGGTAATCATCCTGTAATCGAGGTCGACGTAGAAATTACATGACCTGAATTTCAGAGTAATTGAACGTAATGGATTTTGTTATATTTGCAAGAGAATGTTTTGCTTGAGTTGCATAGATGTTGTGCAATGTGGACGAGATGTTGCAATACATCGGTGATTTGTATTGCATGTGTTTGTGTTGCCTTTGGGGTATTGAAGAAGCTGACCTTGAATTGGGATTTGTTTATGTAGTGTAGTGTTGGGGGTCAGGTCAGGTCAGGTCAGGTCAGGTTGCAGTGCCATTAGAGGTCAAAAATGGCGACTGTGTGAGTCTTTTTAAGCTGCGCCTTGCACTGCCATGACGGGGGTCGAACTACGGTCTTTTCGAGTTGTGAGTAGACCACCAAACCAGTCAGCCAGACGCGTGTGTAAAGATGCAGTGTTGCCCACAAGGGAACTCCCTCTCTCTCTCTCTCCCCCTTAACCATCAGCTCCACGAGCAAGTAGCTGTTAACGTTGCGAGGCGGGGGACTCGGGGAGAGAGGGGAGGGGGGGGGGAGAAGTCGTTAGCGGCTGCCTCAACGGTCGTTAGGGCTTGTTAATGGCGGGTGGGCGAGTGCGTGTAATGGCCCCGCGCACCATTGGAACTGCAAACTGCCGCTTCAGATCCCCTTCCCCGGAGTCCGTCACCGGTGGGGCGTTTTGTGGGTGAAGAATGGGGAGTGGGGAGGAGGGAGAGAGAGAGAGGGGAGAACCCTGTCTCTGTCTCTCTGTCTATCTCCTGGGCGGTTGGCGAGGGTGGTCAAATGCTTTCTAAAACCTCCGGACTGAGGGGCAACTGACTTCTTAAGACAGCTGCTTCCCATAGTTTGGGGAACAGCCATACGAGGCTTGACCGTTATGGTAACCTTTTTTTTTTTTCACATTTCACACGCCGAAGCTGTGAACCACTCTGTCTTCTTCTGTCTTTCTCTCCTCTCTTGTGTGTGTATGTGAGTCACAGAAGTTGCAAGTCCCAACAGGAGTACACACACACACACACACACACACACCTCACCGCTAAGCCAAGGCATGAGAATGCGAAGGAAGTGTAGTTCTGAGGATAGAGAACGGGAATGGGTTTCTTGCAGACGTGGTGGAGAACGAAGAACAGTACTGAATGAAGGTAGAGAGAGAGAGAGAGAGAGAGAGAGAGACCTCGGGGGTTCACAATACGTATGAAAAATCGATTTTCAAAGCAGAATTGACGCCTCCGCTGGCCCTGCATTGTTCGCCCCGTTCGTGAGAGGTCAAACGAATCCGTGTTAATCCCCGTTCGTGTATCGGGAGAGAGAGAGAGAATGATCCGCCGGTTTGCGGCGGCGGTCACGCCGCATGCGGCACCAGTACACCACACACTGCCACCACCGCACTCACACAGCAGAGTCAGCCGTCCCGACCACGTCTCGTTTACGTCTCGCGAGACGCTTGCGCTTCATGCAAGCATCCAACCGCATCGCTAATTCTTCCCGACTCGACGCTCGCTAATCTCCAGACGTGACGGGCGGGAGATTGCGGCCTGGGGGCCTCCTCTTCCCCTACCCCCCTCTTTTCTTTTTTTTTTTACGCGTATCTGACGATATGTGTAAGTGCAAATATGGCGGTCATACACAGAGTGCAAATATCGTATTAACCTTTGCACTGACCCCTAAGGGGTTGTGGTGGGTGGGGTTAGTGGGCACCCACGCTAGCGTTTTTACCCATTCCCCCCCCCCCCACTCCGCCCCTCCCCCACCCTCCCCTTAGCCCACCACAGTGACCCAGATGCTCATTTGACTACCAGGCGCAGGACTGACCCAGATGCTGATTTGGCTGAGGTTTGTTTACTCTACCCCGGGTACGTTTTCTATGTGTTTCCCTTTTTATTACAGGCGAGCAAAGATGTCTAAATTTTTTTTGTTGTTGCTGTTGATGGGATGATAATTTGTTCTGATTTGAGGTAATTAAAGTAACTTCTGTGATTTATTTCTTGTGTTTATTGTAGGAGGCAAAATGTAGTTAATGTTATATTTCTTATTTATTGTTTTATTTTCTTGTTTTCTGTTGTGTTTGGGATGACGTGATGCATATTGCTGGGAGGAAGGGTTACCGTTCTCCACCTAGTAGGTTTCTACTGTTCTCTACCACGTGAAGAATGTAGAAACCGTCCTCTACCACACAAGGAAGACGAGGTTCTCAGAACTAATGAGAGAAACCAGTAGAGTGTGGTATGTGGCTTCCCGAGGTCTCCAGCTGTCCCGAACTGAGATGACTTAAAAAAAAAGTCAAAAAGTAAATAGTATCAAGTAGATGTCGTTGTACTTATAAACGATAAGTGTAAGGTGGAAATGCCATGAGAAAGTGTAGTGCAGAAGAAACAGATGATGACACATTAACGAGTAGAAAGATGAATGGATAATGCATAAACAGGGAAATGAATAGGACTAATTGCATGATAAATGGAAAAAAAATGAATGGATTATATTGTATTATGAAAGATTCGTTATAGAATTTCATGGTTTAGAAACAACGAAAGACGAATTTACGTTAATATGTCCGTTGATACAGATAGATTTAGTGGTGATAGGTTGATGAATTGAATAGGTAATAGGTCGAGGAATTAATTCATTCTAAGTTCTTGAGCGACGGAACGGGTGGCAGCGGGGGGGGGGGGGGAGGTGTCATGGCTACGTCTGGGAGGGCGCGAGCCACCCGTCCACCCACCCGCGCCCACGCGGGTCGACCCCACGTCGAATAAATCGACCCGGACGGGACCCGGAACCCTGGAGGGGAGGGGGGAGGGGGGAGGGGGTTTGGCTGTGATGGATTTGACGAGGTGCTTACCCAAGGTCGCCGGGGCCCCCACCTGATTGACTCGTGGTGTTCTGGAGGTGGAGGGAGGGGGGGGTACTCTCTCTCTCTCTCTCTCTCTCTCTCTCTCTCTCTCTCTCTCTCTCTCTCTCTCTCTCTCTCCTGATTGACCGGGGGTCGTGCCAGTTCTTCTCGATCGTCATGGCTTCTGATTGGCAGAGGCTGTTGAGTTACCTGTTCTTATTCTGATCGGCCGGATGTCTGGTGGTAGTCTGGTCTGATTAGGTATGGGTCTAGTAGTGTGGTCTCCTGATTGGGTCTGGTAGTGTCGTCTCCTGATAGGCGTTTGTCTGTTCCTTGCTCTGAGTGGCAGAGGTTCAGTCTGTCTCTGAATGGCCATGACGTACAGGATGAGTGATGGGCCACCAGGTGTTTCATGTGAAGGAAAACGTGATAAATTCAGACAGAAAATACAGATAGTTGATAAAAACTGTATGAGGGTAGAGAATGTTCAAGTGATGGGGTCCCACTAGTGTAGAACTCCCTCCCTGTATTGTGCAAACAGGTAATTACACACTCTCTCACACATACACACACACACACACACAGACGCATACACGCATACACTAATACTTTCTATTAAGTATACACAGTAATGGTTTTCTATTGAAGATGCTCAACTATAGTGTATTATAGATTCAGATATAAGACTTGCCTTGAGAGCGTGGATACATGTTATGTACTTGAGCAGTAATTAGGCAGCTTGTTAATTATCAGGACAATGAGTGCCAGCGACTGAATTTCATACGCAGTTGGTGTACGATTGAAAACGGTCCCAGCGCGCTTCTTAGTGGACCTCGTGACGTCATAGATACCAATAGGAAAATCCTCCTGGGCTGTTCGTCGTTGACCCGTGCGGCCCCAGGGTGTTGTCACCGGGGCGGGACCTGACCTACCCTGACCTGGGGGCGGGCGTGATGACCTCCGGCCAGGTGGCAGGACAGGGGAATTACGAGGGAATAATCAGGGGCGGGGTCACCTAAGGAGGAGAGGTACAAATGGTGTTGGCGCTCCTCAGGACGACGTGGGAATGGGAGTGTGTGGGCGAGACAGACAGACTGACAGAGAGGTACATAGGTAGACAGAAAAAGTGCTGAGGGGGATGCGAAGTAGACAGAGAAAAGGCCAAAGAGGTTTGGAGAACTATTCAGTGCATTTTCTGCACACAAATGCCGAAAATGTATTTAGTGCCAATTTGCATACAAGTGTAAAAAGAATTTGAAAATATTTTATGATCAGTTTTTGACTTAAAAAGTTGGAGATTGATATATTCTGGTGATTATTGATGATGTTGACACTGGTTGGGTTAGGACTGTTCCCGTAGCAGTCTGTACCAGCTGGGATGGGCTCCTTGTGGATCTGGTGCCGGACTTGTAGCTCGGGAACGAGGGATCTCTGGTGGCAGGAGGTCACGGTGGCGGGGATGGTGCGGTTTCTGTGTTTATGTGTGTGTGTATGAACATGATTAGCACTCCATCTACCATCTCCCCATCGCCCCATATCGTCTTGCCTCCCCCACTCTAGAAATTCCATCTTTCATATTTCCTCTCTCTCTCTCTCTCTCTC
This sequence comes from Panulirus argus, assembly GCA_038088735.1. Classification (NCBI taxonomy): domain Eukaryota; kingdom Metazoa; phylum Arthropoda; class Malacostraca; order Decapoda; family Palinuridae; genus Panulirus; species Panulirus argus. The sequence goes on along the minus strand of JAYMFT010168836.1, from coordinate 1,471 downwards.
TCTCTCTCTCTCTCTCTCTCTCTCTCTCTCTCTCTCTCTCCCGTCTGGCCCCACAGACGGGCTTTGTTCGTTCGCGCGATTGCGCCTGGAACACAATGGGTCGTTTTCCGAGTCGGCTGAGGTGTGGGAAGGTCAGCGAGATAACCGGTGTTGGCCCTAGTTTAATTAGCGTAAATTGACACGAGAGAGAGAGAGAGAAAAAAAAAAGTGGCGTTGCTCAGCGGTCTCTCTCTCTCTCTCTCTCTCTCTCTCTCTCTCTCGTCTGGGTTTTCCGCAGACGTAAATCTTCCAAGACGCTGATGCCCTCTGGTGGCAAATGGGGTCTTGATTCCACCGAAAACAAGAAATTTATTTTTGGTTTTAAATTTTTCATTGTTTGGGCACAGTATTTTGGTGAGAGTATGAGTGAAAGGCACTTTTTTTTGTGTGTGCGTGAACCAATGTAGATTTTTCGCATGTACTTAAAGACGCTGGCGAAATATTAGATATTAAAGGCCGGTTATTTTGTTACAAGTATTACGGTGACCCTGTTTTCTGAGCGTCAGTGCCATCTATGGGTGTGCTGCGGTACTATGGCTCAGGACAGCAACTTACGTCACGGGGTTCGAGGAGTTGCCAGCCTGGGTTTCAGAATAACTAACTGAATTATGGAATGGTAACTCGAAAGTATTCATGACCAGTTTGTTTAAGTTAGATTTTTATTTAAGATTTTTATTTACAAATGCATACTAAATTTTATACGTACACAGAAAGACTATGCAGCTAGAAGTACACATATGCTTATACATACATCCTTACATGCAAAAATATGTACACACACACACACACACACACACACGTCATGAACAACAGAACTTAGTTACACCCAAAAGTGGTGACCCTCCCCACCCCTGCCTTACCCCCCACCCCGAATGATTGGGTGGCGCCGCCCGCTACTGTGTGGCCGCCCACCTGCTTGACCTCCCCACCCACCAGTCACCCATCATGGCCAAACACGTGGCCCCGTGTCCTAATTCTCATTATGGCCACGTCTTAGTCTTCAGAAATGATTTTTATTATTATTATCATTATTATTATTATTATTATTATTATTATTTATGATGATAATAATGATAATGATAATAATTAGGAGTTAATATAGTTGTTATTGATTAATAAGATAACAGTAGTGATGATAATTATAACAATTACTATTATCATTTTGTGGTTTCCCATGCCCGAGCCGGTAGGGGTCAGGACAAGGCAATACGGGGTCATGCCAGGTCATTAGGAGGGGGGAGGTGGGGGGGGGAGTGACGGGCAGTCTATATCACCCGTGGTCGGCTCTCGTTTGGTCGCCTTGTTTGACATGGGCGTCCCCCGCTATCTCCCGCCTCATTAATGACTTCAAACACCCAGAGATAGATGGAGCCCCTACTCTTGTGAGAGAGAGAGAGAGAGAGAGAGAGAGAGAGAGAGAGAGAGAGAGGGA
>JAYMFT010168825.1:0-12273 GCA_038088735.1 Panulirus argus | reverse complement strand
TCTCTCTCTCTCTCTCTCTCTCTCTCTCTCTCTCTCTCTCTCTCTTTCTCTCTCTCTCTCTCTCTCTCTCTCTCACTCTCTCTCTTTGGGAGTGATCTAGTGAGGTTTAGATAGTGTTATACTTGCCTCTACCAGAGACTAGCTCTTAAGGCGATTTACAAGTTAACGCCACAACACGTGATCCAAAGTTCATGCAATGGCCTCAATAGACCGGAAGCCACTCCAGAAGGCGTCTTGCGGATCACGCCAAAAACTGGTAAATCGAACAAGCAACAAGGAGCATCTCGACTGATCTCCAAGCTAGACTCTCTGTAGAGAAAACGTTATGTTAACGAGTCGAGAGAATCACTTCTGAACTCACGTCTACAACTCCAGAGCTGCGGTCGCGTGTCACAACTTACGTCGCTGTCCCAAAGACATCAGGATATTTGTTAAGAGTTCGATGTCTTAAGATGGAAAGTGCATGAGGCAAAAGGAACCATAAACATTAATCAGCACCGGGTCATTTTCAAAGGACATTTGACAGCCAGATAAACATTCAATTCATGCAGATCAAATATCATTACTGATTATAAATAAAGCAATGTTCTTCCGTATGATAGAAATCTCAAAAACCTAAAGCTTTAGAAAACCAGCCGAAGAATATGAGCTATGTGGTTGGTTCTTGCGTCATCGAACTGTAAAATGCAAGAATATTTTGAACACGGTAATGATATTCTTTAAGGGCATGATGCAGGTCACTGTGAACAAACTACAAGATTATCCTGGTGTCTATGAAGACCAATCCTATATCCTGTAAATTACCCTTGGGTACTGTAAATCATTAAAACATTTTGCGAGACGTGTTTTGTAAACTGTTTAGGCTTTTCGTAAAATATCCATACATAATACACGCTCTGACATGTAAATATTTGTGGTATAGTCATGAAGCATATAATTCTTTTTTACGTTATATTCCCGGCATCTTTGTAAACAATCGAATACTTGTAAATGCAAGTATTTCATAAACTAACCATGTCTTGTAAATCCCTGTACTTAACAGATCTTGTCGGTAACATGTATGCCATACATATATCTTACGAAGCACGTTTTGCCTCCCTATGTTTCCACGGCCTCTTCACACCGTTCGCAAACGTATGTCAATTCAGCGTCACCTCTCGCACCTACCTCGTCTACGACGTTCAAACTGCTCATACAGGATCATACGGGATGCTCTTGGGACCTACATACACGATATCAGCTACCATGTAAATACAATACGTTGAAGACAACACATGAAGACAAAACGTCTAGCGACACACATCAAGGCTTCGTTGTACGACGTGATATTACCACGTTGCACTCTCGGGATAACGAAGCTCGCTACACAGTGTCTCCCATACGCTTTTAGCGTGTAAATGAGAGACCTAAGCACACACACACACACACATCATTCCCAGGGTGGTGAGGCGGCGGGATCGCAACGGCAGAGTTGCGTAATGCATGACTAAGCGATGTAAATATTGACTCGCCTCCGTGCCTTTCACCACGCCAGTTGCCCGACACGCCGGGAAAGCCAGCACAGCTTCGCTGGTGAGGTAGGCTCAACACGGCAACATGGCCAGGTGAACCGTGGGGATACCCTCTGCCTCACACAGCGGTGGCGGCTACAGCCTCTTAGTTGGGTATCTCAACAGCACGACTTGAATGGAGGCGAGATGGCAATTGCTGAGGGAGGTCAACTCCAGGGCGCTGAAGGCTTCGACGTGCTCCTCAAGGTTGGTACGGAGGGCTTCACGGAGGGCTTCAACGGAGGGCTTCTCTGGTGGTATATGAATAGACGTGCGACAGCCGGGGTGACTGGATGCTATTTTGTATAGGGTTACTGTCCCATATACGTATGTCGAGAGAGTTCGAATCGTGTCTGTTCAAGATTTGTATGTTATATATATATATATATATATATATATATATATATATATATATATATATATATATATATATATCATACAGGGAATCAGGAGACATTTGTATGTAGTTTTCCTCTACGATATTCAGAGTTTTACATCCACTTCAGCTTAACAGCACTGAGTGTTTAGGCCTCAAGAGAACCCATCATCTACACGGAGGTAAAAAACTAATATGCTAATGAAAAAACAAGTTCCTTTGCACCTTGTATACGTGCTAAAAACAGCCAATATACATGTGATATACATTTTTTTTTCATACATATTCATTCTGCTGTCGACCACTTTCATGAATCTCCGACTCCCCGGGTCAGACGAGGACTGAATCACCCCAGCCACCAGCGGGACGTTTGTCGATGACACACACGATAATCAGGAAGCTTCACCCGAGCAAACCTGACAGTCATGGACCATGTCACGAGGTCTTTGGGTGGTGTGAGGAGAGGTCGAAAGGCGTTGGGTGCGTGATGACAACACACCCACACACCGACACACCCCCGTCGGTGAGACCAGCAAAACAAATGGCACCGACGGATGTAGTCAGTGACACCAACACAGTTATTGGCACCAACGCTCTTAGGCAAGTGGCACCAGAACAGCTAAAAATCGCCAACGAAGCTAGACAGACACCAACACAGCCAAAGGCACCGACACATCCAGACAGTGACACCAACACAGCCAAAGGCACCGACACACCCAGACAGTGACAACAACACAGTTAATGACACCTAACGAACCCTAGCAGTGAAACACAGTTAATGGTACCCCTCTTGCCAAGGCAGTGAAGCCACCAGCACACCTAAGCAGTGACAAAAAGATACCCCCTGGCGGCAATAGCCACACACACACACAGAAGCACTAACAGCACTTGGGGTGGGAAGCCGAGGGCTCCCAGTGATGATCGCTGGTCCCTCAGGTGTTGACTTTGACACAGAGCCCCAGGCAAGACTCGCAACAGAGCAACCAGTCTCTCTCTCTCTCTCTCTCTCTCTCTCTCTCTCTCTCTCTCTCTCTCACTCTGCCTGTAACTCATTGTACAACATGTGTCTGGCTTCAGCTGGTTACGAAAGTGTATGTAAGTGAGAGGATCTATAAGGCCTAGATACACAGACGACAGAGCAGAGGACCTATTGATGGGTGGGTGGAGGAGAGGAAGAAGTGCATTCAGCTAGCGATTGCAGAGCATTGCGGACCCGTCGTGATTGTCGAGTGAGAGAGATGTTACTCAATCCCGCCAGCGTTAATGCTGGGAGTGATGGAGAGTGGGTGGGGAGAGAGGAAGAGGGAGGGAGTCGAGAAGGTGGAGGTAGAGAGGTGGAAGTGGGGTTGGATGTTGGGGTGGTCGTTTGTGGAGGGGTGGAAACGCTACACGGCGACTCGCGTCGGGGTAACAGATAGGAGGATGTCGTCCTTGCCCGGCGACGGACGGGAGCGCAAGCGACCGGCTCGTGCTTGCCAGTAGGAAGCGCTAGCGACGGGTGACATTTAGCGGCGGTGGAAGATCTGTTGAATGGAAGGAGGCGCCCAGAGAGGCGAAACAGAGAGGCGACCAGTGAGGCGAACGTCAGCCAGCGACATCACGTGAGGAGCTCTGTGTGGGGGAGCCTCTCGACCGCGCCTCCCCTTCCATTCTCTTGCTATGATGTGTGTCCTCGCCACTCCGTAATGGAGGCGCGTCGTGTTATTATAAGAGCGAAATGAAAAGCGAAAAAGAAAGAAAAAAAGTTGTGGTGAATGTATTTCTCTTGCATCACTACTTTGAAACGAGCCATATTTCTCCATTTTTTTGTACGAGATTATTAAACATACATGGCATCCTTGTCACTGTAACTTCTCAAGTGTCATGTTGAGGGCGGCATGATCTTCACGTCTGGTGTGACGGATGGGGGTGTCATTACCATGATAATGAGGCAGTGTCGTAACATCGTCACAAACGTTAGGACCAGGAGTGATGTAGCAAGAGCCACAACTGTCAGGAACGAAAGGGCCGTAACACCGTCACCAAAGGAAGGAACAAGACGGTTGTAACACCGTCACGAATGTAAAGAATATGAGAGCCGTAACACAGTCACAAGTGTAAGGAAGAGTAGAGCTGTAACACCGTCACAAATGTAAGGAAGAGTAGAGCTGTAACACCGTCACAAATGTAAGGTACAAGAGAGTTGTAACACCTTCACAAAATGTAATGAACGGGAAAGTCGCCACACCGTCACACACGTAACAAGAGAGCCGTAACACCGTCACAGATATAAGGAACAGAGAAGCGGACTTGAGGAACCCAGCATTATACTAAGAGTCATGAGTTCCCGTGGTGTAACGGTCAGCCTTACCGACCATGACGCCAGCACGCGCCCGCCTGGGGTCAGGTCCCCCCGCCTCAGGAGTTCGAATCCTGGGCGGGGGCGGTCGACCTGCAGTTCACCTAGGTGTTCATCCTGGTCGATATACACTGGGTACCTGCCTGAGACCAAAGGCTATGCTTTCGTCTGGTCCAAGTGAGGGGGGGTCTTGGAACCTCACTTCTGCAATCAGCTCTCACAATAGGTGGACGTATGCAAATGACCCACCCCGTGTGGGTAGGAAAGGAGTCTGGAGATGACAGACAATAGACAGACAGACAGACAGGCTACGCTTCGTCAAAAGCTGACACACACACACACACACACACGTCGGTGCTTACTCTCTCTCTCTCTCTCTCTCTCAAGTGCCTTAAGTTCGGGCGATCGGTCGAACTTTATGAAGTCAACTTTGAGCGTTTTCTAGACTAACCAGACAACACCGATCACCGGAGCAAGTCGTGCAAGCAGCCTGCACGAGAGAGAGAGAGAGAGAGAGAGAGAGAGAGAGAGAGAGAGCGAGAGAGAGAGAGAGTCTAATATTTCCTCTCAGAGATTAAGGTAATATAGCGCAGCCAGCAGTGACAAATCACATCACTTGTGCAACACTGCGATTGCAGTGAAGTCGCGCCAGCTCGCCTTCACAGAACTTTACGATATCGTGGAAGGAAAGAAGGAAAAAAGAAATGTTTTTTTTAGGTATACAATATACTGCCAGATCTTGCTGCTTTTTATCACAGAACTGACGAAAGTAAATAGAATTTATTAACGCAAATGAAGGCAGAGGTTGTGGGTAGCAGAGTTTGTGATTGGCAGGGGTAGCGAGAGACAAGGGTTGTGGATGGCAGAGATTGTGGGTGGCAGAGGTTGTGGGAGGCAGAGGTTGTGGGAGACAGAAGCTGTGGGAGACAGTGCTTATGGGAGGTAGTGGCTGTTGGTAGCAGAGGTTGTGGGAGACAGAGGTTATAGGAGGCAGAAGTTGTAGGAGACAGCAGTTGTGAGTGACAGAGGTTGTGGGAGGCGGAGACTGTGGAAGACAGCAGTTGTGGGTGGCAGAGGTTGTGGGAGGAGATGCTATGGGAGTCAAGAGGTTGTGGAAGACGGAGGTAGTGGAAGGCAGAGGTTGTGGGAGAAGGAAATCCTGGGGGAGAGAGAGAGAGATGGTTGTGTGGGAGGCAGGGGGTTGTGTGGGAGACACAGGCTCTAAGAGAGACGGGAAACGCACACACAATACGTACACTGAAATACAAGACGGAAGGTCCTGTACGTGGGTGACATGGGCGCCTTTGGGTGGCAGTCCCTAACAGAAGCTGCAACACCACTGCCACAGGTACCACTACCCACCACCACCACTACCACCTTCACCAGTACCTCTAGTACCAACACCACCTTCGCCAACACCACGAACACCACCACTGTCACAGGTACCGCCAACAACCACCAATATCTCCATCAGTGCTAACACAATCTTCGCCACTACCACGAGTACCACCATCCCTACCAGTACACACGACACTGGCAAAGCACTACCACTTCTCAATGCGTTATCCACTAGAAAAACAAAAGTGGAAAACAAAAAGAATCATAAAGATATATTAGGATAAACATATCTAAAAAAATCCGTTAGTAATTTAAAATCAAGAAAAGTGTTGTGAATGAAATGCAATTCATTAAGAAAAACAGGTTTTTCCGCCCGGCATCGGAGGCAGAGGCGATAACTGGTTTTCCAGACGCTGTGAAATAAAAGACATGGGGGTAAACCGAGTCCTGGAAGAAAAATTTTGTGAATGAAACAAAAGACTGATAGAAAGAAAACGGAGAAATCTTGGTGAAACGGGATACTATGACAATTTGACGAAGCTAATTCGAGGGAGGATCAACTGTTTGGTCGGAATGATAGGTGGGGACACATCAGAGTATGTGATTTATGCAGCAGAGAAGACGAGGAAAACATGGGCGTCACAAATGTGGCCAGTTCCGAGAACTTAGTTAAGAAATTTGCATACCGAAGTTATTGATAATCATGTCTCCCTATTGTCTATACACACACACAAAAAAAAATCTAATATAACAGAAGAGATTTGCAGCTCGATAGAAAATGTAAATATTATGAAGGAAAAAAATAAAGGTAATAAAGAAATAAGAAACACTATGGCAATAAGGGCGAAAGTATCGTATCAAGAGATGTTGTATTAACTACTAATTGTTCGCTTCGAACTGCTACAGAAGGCGGGAGACCCAGCGTGAATACAGTGACAAAACACAATCATTTTTACTCGAGAAATTTATATAAGATGATTTTCCTTCCCCACTTGTACTATTTCACAGGAAATTGTGAACAGAGAACACGTTCCTTACTCTGATAACAGTGGGTTTCTCTAGGGTAGGTGTAACCTGCTTGTGTCCCCGTGTTTGCATTTTATGGGAGACTCATCCCACGTTAAGAGAATGATAAAAAAAAAAAAAACGATACATTTTGGTACACTCGCGATGTCCGTAATGCATCGCCACCCCGCGCTCGTTGGACCCCCCTAATAAGGCGAGAACACTACCCTACCCGACACTTAAAACGGGTTATTTGATAGGTGAAGTTTCCTTAACTTGATCACCGAAGAATAAAAGTCTTTCTAAGCAGTGAAAGCGCGTCCTATTTCAAGACATTTTACCCATTAATCACTTCGAGTCTTTGGCCAGTGACAGGTCCTCCTTCAACGAGGCCATTTCAGCACACGTCGAAATGGTGTCATCACCACGTCAAAGGTCTATGGGTTTCAACAGGTAAACTATTCATTCCCACCTCGGGAGATGGTTTCCACACCCTCCTCCAGGCGACGTTCTCGGCCCACCGGAGTTAAAAGAGTGCGTGGACTCGTGTGTGTGTGTGTAACTCCGGTCGCCAGATACCCCCAGGACGACTATTGGGCGCAGTGTGTGTGTGTGTGTGTGTGTGTGTGTGTGTGTGTGTGAAATGCGAGCCGAATATGCTGGCTTTACGTAAGATCCAAGGACCCGTTTGGTCGAGTTTCACAAGAGCTAAACGACCCTACTCGCTGACGCAAGGTAACTACAGCAGTCATAAAATGTAGGACCACTCACCCTTCGTCTTGTAGCCTCACACGGTGATACAGCCAGTTACTCAGTGACAGGAAGGGTAATGTTAACTACCTTCCCGCAGTCTCTGACCACGGCCAGAAGTCTTTACTAGTGTTTTGTCTTACCAAAGGTAGCCGTCAGTAGTGTTAATATTAAATACGAACCGACTTCGCCAACACGAAGAAGCGAACGGAAGAAATGAAAATAAAGGTAATATTCCTCACAGTAGACGATTGTTCTGGTTCTTGGCATCTGGTGTCTCTTCACAAACCCTTGTCGTCGTAAATATTGATACTCTACAATATTCGGTTCAGCCAGTAACATACTGAACGTAACCAAAAAATATCAATATCACTTGCAACGTAAGAAGTCACGTAGTACCTTCTGAGACAACGTCTAAGGTGTTGTGGACATCTAGCACCGTGAATGGTGGCACGGTCCGGGGACTAGCGCGGTGAGGGCCGTGGTGCGCACGTACCCCGCTTTGTTAAAGATGACCCTCCTTCCCTGGATATTGCCACTCTTGCAAACCATCCTCCACGCTGTCCACCTCCCGTCCAAGTCTCATCTTCTTCCTTAGCTACTCCTCTGTCTACAATTCCCACTCCTGTACACTATGGGGTTGGCTGGGACTGCTTAGTATCAAGCCTGAGTCACGATCGAACATAAAGGGCTTGATCAATCTATCTTTCATGATCAGAAATCTAGATTATGATTAATTACAAATAGCTTATGGTATTTTCTTTTTTAATAAAATTATGTCGGAGATGATCCAAAGGCTCGTGCAAAAATCACGACCCATGGAACTCAACTGTCCATATACGTGGGCAGTGATGACCCAACCTGTCGTGTTATGAGTACAGAGACCCAACCTGTCACGTATGAGCAATGACCCAGCCTGTCATGCATGCCAGGCACTGACCCAACCTGTCATGTATGCTACTCTCTTACCACGGTTAGTACTGGGCTATGAAAATATAAAGTTGTTACCACCACCACAGCCTTTGGACAAAGAGCTTCGTCGAGGGATTTAAAGAAGACGTCGACTCAAATCAGGCATTCGACAACCAGTTACTACAATGAGATTCCTTCGTGCCTGACTCAATGACGCAAGCAAGAGCTTAGTGCTAACGTAAGGTCAAGTTTCTTCTTTTTCTTACAGGATCCAGCTCTATGTAGAAATCAAATTTACGTAAACTTGTAAATCAAATATTTAATCATCTATATCGATTCGTCTACTACTACTAGTTTAGAAAAAAAAATAAGTAGAAAAGATCTAAAACCTGAAAAGACCAACAGTTTACGATTTGAAGGGAAGCGGGTAAAAGATTTCATCACCTCGTGTTTTAGGAGGAACTTTTGGAGTGGATCAGGCGGTGGAAGGGCGAAAATTGGCAAGCGCACGTTGCACAAGTTAATTAGAGTGGAGAGAGAGAAAAAAAAGAGAAGTGCAGGTTCTCACGACTCGTACGAGGGACGAGAGTTGGAGGTAATGCACTCGTTAAGGTGCCGGTGTGAGAGTGTGGGAACCTGTGATGAGAGGACCTGCTCTCCTCGACATCATCCTAAGGTATGACACCCTCTTCGATGCGTCTCTCTGTGTCTGCCTCTCTTGTGCTCATTGCGGCGCCGGAATGAGAATGTGGGAGGAGAGATCTCCTGGGCACCTCAGGGTAAAGTGGAGACACTGAGTGTGTGAGTGTGTGTGTGTGTGTGTGTGTGTGTGTGTGTGTGTGTGTGTGTGTGTGTGTGTGTCTGTCTGTCTGTCTGTCTGTCCTCGGACAGAAGACGACTTGAGAGCTGAGGAAGCCCCTGAGTGTGACGACTTTTGGTGGGTCATCTGATGATCCTCCCAACCCTAGTGTAAGGAGTCTGGGGTATGTCTTTGTGTCTGTGTGTTTGTTTTCCGTCCCAAACCTGCTGTTTTTACCATACAAAACACATACATATATTTATATCATCTATACGAGAAGAAGAGAGATCGCAAGCAAAAAGACACGAGGAAGCAACCAAGGCGAGGGCGAAAGACGTAGACATCTCCTCCAGACGTCCTTCACAGTCCTGACCAAACTCGCTGGTGCGGACCCGACCTCCTTTCCCGCCTTCTGTCGCTAGCGGCATTTCCCGAGTCTGTCTCTCCCCCTACTTATACCATATCCCATCTCCCGTCCTTCCCGTTCCTAGGGATAATTCGCCTGCCGCTTCTGATGCCTCCCTCGACAACTCGTGCAGAGTCCAGAATTTCGTAGCTACTCCTCCTCGTTCTAGTCTTCCCTCCCCCAAGGGATGCGTTCTCGCTTACCCGGAATAGATTTAACAAGCCTCCTAACTGGCCATTTCCAGCGACCGCAGAAGTCATTACGTGAAGGTGGGAAAGACACTCAAGAGAGGGTTTTACTAAGTGTAGTATGTGTGTACCGGAGGCAATGGGTGTGTGGTGGCAGAGTTAGTCAAGACGAGGGTGAATGCTTAATGCTCATGGAGGTCATAGTGTGACACACTCACACACACACACACCTTCCCACCATCTCTGAAGGCCGAATACCCATGCAAACACTAGTTTACGGGGCACGGTACAGAAACACGGAGATCGCGTGACACCACAGTTATATGAGGACGTCACGAAACACAGGCAAAAAAGATAAGTTGAGAGAAGTACGAAGGAAACTCCATTGAGGCCAGCGGTTGACCTCCTCGTCTTCTTCATAACGCTGCCGAGGATAACATCTTTGCCGGCATTGAAATCCCCGTCCAGACTAGCATTTTTACAGCTGCTTCAGCAGGAGACCTTCTCGTAGTCCTCCATCTACCCAAGAAAAAAAGGGTTTTTTCACCTTGTGTTACACTCACTCTCGGCCATTCAGAGCGAACCATCTCACTCTCGGAGGAGCAGAGGCCACGAATTATAACGCAAGTGTGTTCTCTCAGCACGGTAGCCACATCATGAGTATTGGCAAAGACACTGGTGACACTGTTATAGCATTCGCATCCCAAATGCGCATGATCTTCTGAGTTTGGCTCAGTCATGAGAGCCTAGGAACCTTGACTCGGATTTCGTGACTTGGGGGAAGAGTCCATGAGGGGTTCAGATGACGTCCACCACATGATCAAGACTGCATTTAAGAGACTCCCAGCGCATCGCCAACGTATATATACAAAGCATTAATGTTTTTTTACAACGGCTTCTGTGTGTGTGTGTGTGTGTGTGTGTGTGTGTGTGTGTGTGTATGTGTGTGTGTGTGTGTGTGTGTCACTGTAGGGTAACGGTAAAATGGTACATAATTTTACGTGACAGTCATACTGTACGTAACAATATGGTACACAACAATAACAAGGTGTGTAACGATAACCCAGTATGTTACGATCGTTTTTTTCTTTTTTTTTAGAACCACGCCATCACAGACGGCGTAGTTCGCCTCCTGTAGACTTAAGCAAGATGTGGCAGCGCATGCGTACGAAGGTGGACGCTGAGGGGGCAACGGGAGACTTCACTTTATCTGCTTTGTAGAGGCGGAATGAACATGATAAAAGACGTAAAATGGGTCACTTACTATCTATTTTTTTAATCTGTGGTGCCTTGAGAGCACTTCAGGTTCATACGTTAAATAAAATGCATTTCCTTTTACATGACGGAATATACATATACCGTATTTAGGACTTCCTGTCTTTAACAACGGCACTTAAAACGTTTAAAGACCTGACTTTAAAAAAAAAGAAGCCTTAAATATGGTGGAATCGACTACAAGTAACCCTGGGCAGAGCTGTGACGCGATACCGGTGTCTTAGTTACAGTTAAGTGATACTGGTGACGGTATTGTGACGCGGGGAGTGCAAATATCACTTTCACTGAGGACCTCGCTGTGTATCGTGCAGACGGATGGGTAAGGGAAATGCTCTGACGATTAGAGACACGAAATGAATAAACCCACCGATTTAATGCACTGAATAGCAAAGGTGATCAACACGGCCAGTCTCCACGTATTAATCATTTCTTAGTTACTTAATCACCACAGCCATAACTCGTGTGAGGGGATGAATATACGAGTGACAAAGAAGATCTGTTCAGAGAATCACTTTAGAAAATAAAGGAAGTCTAGTAATACGTCATGCCACTAATAACCGCAGGTGCAATTTACACACTCGTCTGCATCCGTGCTCTACTTACGACCAAAGAAAACGTGTAAGCACGTTCATCATTTGAGGGAAACGTCTGAATCTAACGAACAGAGACGAAATCTGAGCCCAAGTTCCCTGCCAGTCGCGAGAAGACGGGCCTTCAAGGAGCTGTCGAAGCCTTAGTGTTGGGGGGTTTACACACACGCTGGGGGTAAAAGGGATTCTTTACAATGAATGATGTAGAGGGGATTCTGTACGCAGGCCCGTGTAGAAGGGATTCTGTACACAAGCCAGTAGTGTACTGGGGATTCTCTGCACTGGATGGTGCAGAGGAGATTCTTCACAGAGGCAAGAGTACTGGGATTCCACCAAAGTCCCCCACCCTCGCCTTGCGCGTGGAACACACGAACACTAACGACTCAACAACCATCGTTAATTCCCTCTGTACTTCGTCAGGAGAAGAGATAGATTCGATGGGTACTCTCTTCCAGCCAGCCGTCGAAAGTACAGAGGGCATTCCTTCCCCTCCCTCCTCCATCACGCCAGTGGAAGTGCCAAAGGGAATCAAAAGCCGCCGAAGTAACGCGGATGACCCTTCCCAACACTGGAGGTCAGTGGACGCATGTGACCTCTGTCAATACCCGTCAATTCTGTTAAATATACGACCGATCCTATGGTCCGCTGGGAGAGTGAGAGCGTGTGTGTGTGTGTGTGTGTGTGTGCGTGTGTGTGTGTGTGCGTGTGTGTGTGTGTGCGTGTGTGTGTGTGTGTGTGTGTGTGTG
>JAYMFT010168815.1:0-12273 GCA_038088735.1 Panulirus argus | reverse complement strand
ATATATATATATATATATATATATATATATATATATATATATATATATATATATATATATATATATCCCTGGGATAACGGAGAAAGAAGACTGTCCACGTATTTCCTGCCTACCAGACATGGTTAGTGCCAGGGGCCAGTGTCGCCACCAGCACTTCGTGGTAAGGTCGTGGTTGGTACCAGGCGCCAGAGGTACTAAGGTCCCGGGAGCTGGCAGGCAGGTAAGAGCCAGAGTGAAGGAACGCCACACCGGCCCACCCTCATTTCCATAACCTTATTGCTGCCGCCTGTCACCAGGAGCGGGAGCCCACAAATGGGATTGAATTTCCATGAAAGGTCTTGCTGGAGGTGGACAGTAGACCTGGCCGGCCCCCTGCCCGCACACGCACGGGGCTCACCCTGCCTGGATCTGGATGGAACTGCCTCGTCACACGGGCAGTGGAAATCTGGAAGAAAAGAAGTTGAAGTATGCTGATTTTCGGGATGATTTCTTACTTCTCTCCTGGTGAGTCAGACTCTGAAGGGTAAGTCAAGTAAAGGATGTGCTGAGGGTTTGTGTAGGAACACCCACACCCCGGCCTCAGGACCCGGTGGCACCCAGCTCCAGGCCCCAGACCCGATAGCACCCAGCCCCTGGATCCAGACCGAGCAGTCCACCCCTCCGTGCCATCCCCTCCGCACCTCTATGGCGGCCTCCCTCCTGCATCTACGGATGGCTGATCTCACTCGCTCGGGAGATATCAATTCCATAAATAAGTCCCTGAGCAGAGTAAACTGTTGAGAGCAGTCCAGGTGGCCAACCGCCAGCACTCCACCGTGAAGGACCCCCGTCAGGTGATAAACGTCAGGTCGATTTCACCGAGAAATATTCGTAGTTACCCCTGTCACCCCAGGGGATATCTCGAGCTCCTCCGAACGTCCACCTGTCTCCATTCAGTGCCAGGAGTTCACCCAGATCGCCAGCCAGGTCCTGAGGGGCGGGGGGGCTTGCGAAGGGCTCGTCCGACCCATCTCTCCTGTAGTTTGTATCCCCAAGGTGTTTTGACCCACCCAAGACCAGCACCCTGGCTCTAAGTTTGAATTACAAATCCGTGATCCTCTATCCATCGGCGAGCCTTGGCCTTCGCTCAGTAGCGTTCCCTTACAGGCTTCCAGAAGTCAGTCTCTGTGTGCCAGGATCTGCCCAGGCGTCCGCATGACTCACGGTGTCACCTGCAGGAGTCCGTCAGCGACAGTGTGGTAGCCTCAGTCCACCGCTGGACACGACAGACTCCTCCATACAAACATACTTAACAGGCGTGGCACCCAAGACACGACCTGTTATACATACATACAGACATACGCATTGCATACGGACTTATTGCCCGGAAGTCAATTCTGGACATCTAACAATAATCTCCTAAAAAGAAGATTTTAATTAAGGGATTTTCTCCTGCTCACAGATCGTATTAAAGATTTAATTACCTCCAATTTTTCATGGTGCAGGAAGTTTACAATGACTTGCCAACTTCTCAGTGGTGTCAGCTGATCATGACGGGGGAGAAGTTGCTCGGATTAGCTGTGAAGTCGGCCCAAGTTTCTGGCCGCCAGTATTGCTAGCGACCAGGATTCTGGCGTTCAAGTAATGTTGTTGATTCCCCGGCTATAATGTTAATTCCGGGAGCTGTGGATATATATATTTATTTTTGCTCTTTTTTATTATCATTGGTACTACTACTACTGCTACTGTTATTATTATTATTACTATTATTATTATTATTATTATTATTATTATTTCATTATTATATATTGTGAGTTCAATCACTAATAGTGCCATTATTTCCTGACATTACAATCGTTCCCAATTACCGAATCACTAGTGTTCATCTCACATTGTTGAAACTAACAGAAAAAAAAATTGGCTCCGCTCACTCTTCACAGCTAAACTTGCGGTGCTGGGATCTGCTGCCCTATCAAGATACGGTGCCGGCTGTTCCAGATACGGTACCGGTTGTTCTGGGTACGGAACCAGTTGGCCCAACTTGGGCTTCGGGGCATTTTTCTGTGAATATAACCCTCCCCACAGAAGGACAGATATATACATAAAATAACCTCCATTATTATCTAGATCGGATCTCCGGAAATCTTTAATAAAAACAACTAAGATAATCGCCTCATTGATTTTCCAAGAGGTTATTACATTAAAGAAATTGGGTTTAATAGGTTTAAAGATAACGTTGTGATTGAGGAGGCAAGATCTGGGGAGGGAAGAACCAGTAAAATCAGCAGTAAGATTAAACAGAAGCGATGGTTAAGATAGGCTTTCTGAACTTTGGCCCTACTTGAAAAATCGAACAGTTCGTTTGCACAAGTGAGAGATGATTCGGATTCCCCCTAAAACAAAGAAGTTGTAGAAAGTTTTACCCTCATCATTAAGGCATCAGGAGGCCCTAGTCTCTACGCAGAATAGCCCAGAGAAGCGACCCAATGTTGTGATGGGAAATGAAACACACTTAAGGTGAGGTAGTGCCTTTAGATAAGATAAGAGTATGGAGGCGCCCCCCCCCCCACACACACACACCTACAGGAGCAGATACCAAGAGGGGCACATACGATGAGTTAAAAGAAATTTTTTAGACAAAATGTACCCGAATTTTTTAAGCTGGTGTGTCGGGTTCTGTGGGAGAGTCATGCTGAGGATTGTTCATGTGTTCTGTAAAGACTGTTCCCAGCTTTGGACCTGTCAAAGAAGAGCCCGCTGTATGGCCTCCAGTACTGCACTGGTCCAAGTTTGACCTCATTAATAGTATCCCCTTACGAGCCTATAACTTGAGAGGCGGTTGATGTCGTAAGACAGGGACCCCGACGTGACCACGTTTAGAAGACTTAGCTTAGCCTCATCCCTCGAGGATCCTTATGTGGCCTTATCATTGTAGGGCTCTTCGTGTCACCCTATCACTGAAATGTCCCCAGTGTGACCCAGTTGTTAGAGGGCTAGGTTGTGAGGAGCCATAATTGAAGAGTTTCAAGGATGCACCGCACAGGACTCATTATTGGACAGCTTTAGACAAGAGCCCATATGGAACCCCTGGCGGGAATCACTAGTTTGGCCTCATCACGCGACGGTGGTCGCGGTGTCACTGCCACTATCACCCGCTGGGAATCTCTAAGTCTTTATCCAACACTTGGTCGCTGAACAAGTCCCTGGTGCGATGTCCACTTCTGCAAGGAGTTCCCCTGACTGGTCGTCATGACCAGAGGGTTCGCCAGTGTGACCAACCATTAAAAGGCCATAACCTATGTCCGTCGCAGGAGGTCTTCTGCGAGGTCTTACCACTCTGAGGCCATAACTTTTCTCCCGTCCCTAGGGAGCTGCTACCGTGGCACTTCCGTCAGGAGTCTGTAACTTGTCTCCATCACAGGAGGGCTCCCCGCAGTGTGGTATCATCTGGAGGAGCACATAGCTTAACTCGGTCAGATGGCCTCACCACGAGGAATCCCTAATTAATCTCCATAAAGGGAGGGTCTCTAATGTAGTCCCACAGAAAAAGAGGTTGATTTGTCTTTGTCCCCGCTGAGACACAGCTCCCGGGGAATCCATAACTAATCCCCATTAAGGAAGAGCCGTCATCATGACTTTACAACCAATGACCCCATTATTGGAGGGGAATATGGGGAGAGGAGAAGGGTTCCCAGCATGGCCTGATCCTTAAGGTCTCCCTAGGGTGGTTCTTTCACATAGAGGATCCACTGAGCCACCCCATCACTGAAAGATCTCCACTGTGGACCCTATCACTGAAAGCTGAAGGGTTTAGTTTTATAATCAAGGAGTCCCACTGACTGGAATAGAAGAGCCAAGGTCCTGCCACAGCTAACAGGTCCCATCACTGGACGAGTCCCCAGTGTTCCAATGTGGCCATTACTCGAACATCTCCAGCAGTAGCCGCTTTACTCCTGCGTGCGAAGCAGTGGGAAGAATCTCTGAAAGTCCATCCTCCACTGTTGGGTTTAGAATATAACCTCCATCGTAGACAGACCTTGCACGCGTGACCATGTCATGTGAGGGTCGCACGGGACCCATGTCAAATGATGTCAACAGAGTGACTCTGCTCGCGGATAGTCTTTCGTTTGACCTCAATCACTTGATGGTCTTCGGGCGTGGCCCTATTGTTTACACTGTCTTTAACTCTCATCCATAACATGCACTTCACTGTACAGTATTCTTCCAAGCTCCATTACGTCCACTCAGACAATCATCTCCATCTCCTTCAGAACAGTTTACCCAACAGTGTCAACAGTTACACGTCCACGCTCAACCTTTTCCTCTTTGACGACCATTAAATGTATCGCCTCTGACAGTTCACCCTGACGTTTTCAGTTCAACTGGAGCATTTGCCATCATCGGCAGCTGACTCCAGAGTTGAACTCCGCCTCCTCCAAATACAGAATTAAATTCCACCTCCTCCAAAAACCCGTTTTGCCATCTCTAGCAATCAACACAAACACTCCCAGATAGCCAGTACCTACTTCAACGGTCAGTTCTGCTTTACTCAAAGACATCCATTCTTCAGAAATATTAAGTAGATCATTACCCTCTGTATGCGACAGTGCCACCATGATCAGTAAACAAAATCTATGTTCTTTACCTAAAAGCAACCTTTTCCATTGGAGGAAAAGAAAATACGTAAACCTCCAGTTGTCGACTTTGCCCCATAACCGTCAGTAACTTTAGATGGACCGTGAACAGTCCATATCACTCCCTCCAACAGCAGCTTCGAAGGTCCACCTCGCCACCTCCAACACAAAAACCAACAGTCCACCTCGCCGCCATCTTCCTTTCTACAGCTCATCACCGCCACCTGCGCCAACCATTCCCCCAGCGCCCATCACCGCCTGACACAGCAGCTGGTGAGGAAGGCACCTGCAGGAGGACACCTTCCAGCCATCCAGCCCTTCGTGGAGAAGACAGGGATTCCCAACACACACACACACACACACACACCTCAAGCACCAGCTTTACCTTCCTTGCACCAGCTTCCTGGGTAATTCCCCGAGCCATCAGTCGCACCCCCAGCACCAGCTGCCGCCCCACCTCCTCCCGCCCCCTTTTGTCTTATTCTTTTTTTCCCCACGAATCTATGAAGGTGGGTAATGGACCCCCATCTTGCTGGTGTTTCCTCTCTCGTCACTTGCGCTGCGGTTGTCAGTATTTTTTATATACTGCAGAAGATAACAATGTGTGTCATCGTCGTTCGTATTATTCTCAATCGTTTCTCAAACGATCTTGTGTTCTGTTGTCTGTTTGTGGTGTTTCTGTATTCATCCTTACCCGTGTTTCATATATTTTTTTCATGTGTTTTATTGATGATTCTCTTGTGTCTGTGATTTTTTGCAGGTGTTTCGTTACACAGTCACTCCTTATTTCGCTTTATATATATATATATATATATATATATATATATATATATATATATATATATATATATATATATATATATTATATATATATATATATATATATATATATATTCTCATTATTGTTTCTCATTCGTTCCCTATAATTTTAGTTTTTTACTTTTCAATATTATTTAGTCTCATTTTCGTTCCATCTGCATTAACTCACTTTTGTCCTCATTTCTCCGTTACTTTTTTCTATTTTAGTCTGCGTTTCCTATGACTCATTAACTCTATTTATTTCATTTTTTGATATTCACATTTTCTCACTTGTCCATCCAGCCTTACTTTATTATTCCCATGCATTTTATTTTGCATTCATGTATCCCCTCTTTACTTTCCTTTATTGTCTCTCCTTAGTTTTGATATATTTCCTTATTAAATTAATATCATTTTCTGCTCATAATTATTGTTTTAGTCTTGTGTTGAGTTCCTATGGCTGGTGACTCCCCCTCACCCAGCTGGTTACCTCCGTCCCTAGTGGCCAGGTGTCTGGGGGCTCCCCCCCCGAGAGATGTCGGGGGCCCAGGGAAGGGTTGGCATATCATGTCTCTGTGCGGCCGCCCCAGAGAAAGGGGGCTGGGGAGACCCCAGGTAAGGGAAAGACTTATGAAAATGGTAATCTCTGAATACATTTTTTTTTAATCCACATTTTCTGTTGTTTGGTCTATATTTTCTGTTGTTTGGCCTAAATTTTTCGTTGTTTGATCTGCATTTTCTGTTGTTTGGTCACTTTAGTGTTGTTTTTCAATTTCACTGCCCTGCTTCCGGGTCCCCGGAAGGCCCGGGGATTTTTTTTGCCCCGACGGGGCCCCGCCCTCTCGGTGTGGCCCCCGCCAGGTGTGTCATGTTGAGTCGTCATACTCAAAGGCTTAAGCCATCGTACCCAAGGGGTTAAAGTCGTAGAACCCAAGGAGTTGAGTCGTCGTACCCAAGGGGTTAAGTCTTCGTCCTCAAAGGGTTAAGTCATTGTACTCGAAGGGGTTGAGTCGTCGTACCCAAGGGGTTGAGTCGTCGTACCCAAGGGGCTGAGTCGTCGTACCCAAGGGGATGAGTCGTCGTACCCAAGGGGTTGAGTCTTCGTACCCAAGGGATTAAAGTCTTCGTACCCCAGGGGATAAGTCATCGTAACGAAAGAGGTTAACGAGGACGGGTCTCTAGATGGAACGTATGCGATGAAGGAAGATGGGAAAACTATGACGAGAGCGAAGAACAAGGAACAGAAAATGGAGAGGGAAGCGACACACACAGAGAATAGTGATGGTTATATCGGGAGGGAGTCAGCACATGGAAGGAGTAATATAAAGAAGGCAGAATATGGCATAAAGGAATAAATACGTCCGTAAAGTGGGGAGGAGAAAGGCTAAAGACCCTACCTAGTGACTCAAAACCAGCGAGAGATTATGGCTGAAATAGCAAGCTGGGGAATAGAAAAGAAAAATAGACCATGGAGGTGAGCGAAGGTGGAAAGAGAAAATGAGAAGCAGTAGGTATTAGGTGTCGGGTGGGGGATTAACAAGAACAATGCCCTCGGAACACGGACAGGTATATATATGTGAAAAAAAACGAGTGGTGGACGTGGAGACAGACGAATTAAGATATTATCATAGCGCATATATATATATATATATATATATATATATATATATATATATATATATATATATATATATACTGAATGTTGAAAGCAGTGGAATAACACAGGGAGAAGTGTAAGTGAAGGGGAGACAATAACAGAATGAAAATATTGTGAGTTATGGAAGAGTGAGTGTAAAAGTTAAGGACATAACACACACGAGTTGGAAGCACTGGGCAGGGCATCGTGAGAGGTCCGAGATGAGGATGGTGGCGGAAAGAGCAGTGGCGTAGGGGGAGGGAGAGAGAGAGAGAGAGAGAGAGCCAATGGAGATTCAGGGAGGACTCCATCATGACCTGGTGTGACCTCCGCCACGACCCTGTTGCTTCCCACCCTCTTCCCCCCTAACCATCCTTGTGGCCTGGTCATGACCCTGTGAGGTTCACTGTGACCTCTTGTGACCATCATGACCTCATCTGGCCGCCGGAGATCCCGTGTGACCTCGACCCCACCCCCACCATGATCTTGTCTGGGTGAACCTCCAGCACGAGTTCCGCCTTTTCGTGTTGACTCTGTGTGACCTCCATCACGACCCTTCCCTAGCACGAGTTCATGTGACCTCCGTCCATGACACCTCCATCCATGACCCCGTGACATCTCTCAACCACGGCTTCATCTGACATCAGGATCCTCAGCCGCGTGGACATCTCCGACGGCGATTTTAAGTGTAATTTGAATAAGAAAATCTGAGTAAATCTCGCCGCGAGAGTAATTTTTATATTCTTGAAGCGACTTGTTTCCCCGTCTCAGTTAACATGTTTCCGGGAACCGAGTTCCTCGCCGCTAATTATAGGCTGCTTGTGGTTAAAATCTTTTTATTGCAGGCGGGCGGCTGTTACGTGCAGTACACTGTGGTAGTCTTAAAAATGGTTTGAAGCACTTCATGTTAATGAGGACCCGGGAGAGTTGCGAGTGATCTTCATCCGAGGACTCCAGGAGAAGGAGGAGGAGGAAGGAGGAGGAGGAGGAGGAGGGGGCGTTTGAGTCCAGCAGAGGTCAAGGAGTTTTGTGTGAGGAGGAACTCTGGGTCGTAAATGAGAAGACCTTGGCTGGCTGGCTGTGAGGGAAGCCAAGACAACGCTGGCAAGACGCGTAAAATACAATTTTCCAGTAGACATGGGAAGGGCAGGTGACCTTCCCTCTCTCCAGGGGTTTGGGTTAGCCAGGGAGGGAGGTGGTCGCGTTACACTACAGACCTGGTGGTGAGGCCTCCAGCAGGCCTGGCCCTGTTCTGGCCTGGCCTGGTGCTCACCAGCTGCCTCCTCCCTGAAGAGAAACCGTGAGCAAGGAATGCGGCCGTCCTCAGCCTGAAGGGGGGATCTTGGCCACTTCGTTAAGGTATAGATTCCCTTATACCCAAGTGAGCAATTTGCCCACTGCCGGTGGTTTGCTCTCTCTCTCTCTCTCTCTCTCTCTCTCTCGCGTACACGCAATTTACCAAACGTTTAACTCTGGCCTGTCTTCTGATGAGGTTTTACGAAGCTGACGTGTGTGTGTGTGTGTGTGTGTGTGTGTGTTATTTGGTTGTTTTCCTTCAGTTTCACACCTGTGCAGTTCGTGTGACGGTCTTGTTCGTCTTTTTCCTTTCGTGCATATTGCACTCCGGTGACCAGGGGTATGGCTGTGGCGGTGAGGACACGTTGCAGGTGGTGTCAACGGGTGAGAGGGAGGTAGGGCTCGGGTTCGACACCCTCACTAGCATCCCGGGCCGCCCTGCCCTGCCCTGCCCTCCCCACCCGAGGCCGTGGGCCGCCTGGCTAGTACGGTCGCCCGGCACCTCATCTTTAGATCAAATACTTGACTTTTTTTTATCCTTCCTTCTCCCCTCTCCCACTCCGCCTCCCCAGTCTCCCAACCTAGCCCGCTCCCCTCCCACAGTCTTCCTCCCCCTCAGCTAGGTCCCCTCCCACAGCCTTCTACCCTGTAACTTCCCCTCCCACAACCTTCTGCCTTTTACGTTCCCTTCCCATAGCCTTCTCCCATGAATGCTCCCCTCCCACAGCTTTCTTCTCCCCAGCTAGCTCTCCCCCCCCCCTCCGTCTCTTCCACAAGGTCTCCTCCGACAGTTCCCCTTCCACAGGAGACGTACGCCCTCCCATTCCACGCGCCGGTGCACACGCTTTCCCTACAACGGCGCTTCCCCTTGGCTTACCCTCACTCATCTCTCGTCTACCCCTCTCGGTAAGTCCATAGTTGTCCCCTTTCCCCTCACGCTCACTTTCCCCTCTTGTTCGTCTCTTCCCTTCCGTCCCTCACTCCTTCCCATCTTCCTTCCTCATGTGTTTTACTGGACTCCTCCATCTCTTTCTCGTCTGATCTCCAAGAGCGCGTCTTCAGACTACTGCCTCTTGTATTACGACGCTCTCTCTCTCTCTCTCTCTCTCTCTCTCTCTCCCTCTCTCTCTCTCTCTCTCTCTCTCTCTCTCTCTCTGACTCGTGCGTCTTTATTACTATCATCATCTCGTGCCATTCCCCCCTCCAGCTAACTTCTAAAGACCACCGTAATGGTTTTAGAAGTCGTACGTGAAAGTAGGCTGGACATATACCTAGGAGCTGAGCCAGACCAGGCCAGGACGTGTAACTCTGTCATGTGTGTGTGTGTGTGTGTGTATGTGTGTGTGTGTGTGGCAGCAGAGAACACAACAGTTTTGTGAACCAAAGTGCCCCGTGACCCTTAGCTCCTAGCAAGAGCTTGTGGTATTTAAGGTCCTTTGTAGGTACGTGAGTAGGTAGGTCAGTGAGTATATCTTCCGTTTTTCTCACCCAGCTTTGCACCGCGTACCCCCATCTCTTCCTGATGGGTCCATTCCTCCCAGTCCTCTCGCCATTTCCCGTCCCTCAGCCGGGCAGACTCGGGTAACCTCTCCACCACCCTCCTCACCGTCCGTCCCTCCAGCGACTGCCCCTCCTCCTCCTCCTTCTCCAGGAGAGAGAGAGAGAGAGAGAGAGAGAGAGAGAGAGAGATGATCGCGTCCCCAAGCTACTCTTACTCTTTTAATCTGGATTGTCCCATTGTAGACTAAGGAATTTGTTGCCACTTCAGCGTCCTCCATATTTGATTCATCAGTGGAAAGAAGAAAAAAAAAAAAACACTCCTCGCCGCTTGCCTTTCTAACTCCTCGTTGTCGTGGGCTGTCCGGTGGTCCTTTTCAAAAAAGACTGTCCAGGAGAGAGAGAGAGAGGGGTGGGGGGAGCATTTCTACGCTTCCCCAGGATTGGAGTTGATCCCCTTAATCCCGTGATTGAATCTTGCCGTCCTGACGCTCGGCTGAAGCGAATCTACTGGACTGTTGTTGTCTGGCTCAAGCGCCCGCAACAAGCGCTTGCGAAAGGACACGCACACACACACACACACACACACACACACCTATCCTTAAGACAGGAGACCGCTCGAACCCTCTCTCCTCTGACTCCAATACTCTTTCTTTACCTCGCAATGAGCTCATTCTCTTTCTTGATCTGGACCTGCACAGCGTCTGGGAACGGGGAGGAAGCAACCTGGTTAAATTCAATGCAGTATTGAAGAAAGAAAAATATTACCAATGCCTCTGTCTAAATCTCACTCGTTTCTTACCATGACCTTTCCAGATATTCTTCCCCGCAGTTGCATAAACATTGTTGCGGGATAAACATACCCTATACTCTGTCCTGGAAATCCCAAGTAGTGAACATCACAAATTCTGCCATGGTCATCAAGGCCATCCAGTTAGTTATAACCACCAGTTGAATAATATTGAACCCATAAACCGCCTTCAGATGTTCAAGGCGAGTTCTAAGACCACATGGAGCGTCCCCGTGCATATGGCCCGAGCGAGAGGGACACCTGCGGACAACACCGGAATTTGCCGACAGGGGAGGATGGTCCTCGAGGTAAATAAAGTACGATTCTTCAGCCAGGCGGAGCTCCTTCGTTCATGCTGTTGTTGTTTTGAGATTTTTGTCTCTTGCTGTTTTTGGTGATTTTAATCCCATAAATATCTCAGTTTTCTTTTCCATCTCCTCTATGTTTTCTCCTGCTGTTGTCAAGATTATATTAGCGTTGCTTGTCTCACGTATTGTTTGGTATTACTGCGTCTTCCGTTGCTGATGCGGTTATCTCATTGCGATTCCTGTAGTTAAGATCGGTTGTGTTGTTATCGTTGGCTATGAGGTGTTTATAATTAATCACAGGAGGGATGAGACCCCGGAACGCTCCCCAGCATGATGTTGGTGAACACCCCGGGACAGAGGTCTCTCATGCCTTGCCTGGTAGATGAGGAGACTTTTCCCTTCCCTCCTCCTGTGACACCCGAGATAGAGGTCGAGTAAGGGGTTGGAGGTGAGGGAGGAAGTCTGGTGAAGGGAATAGAGAAGGACCGCTTCAGGGTTGTCATATACGAGGGGAGGAGAGACTATCACCCATCGCGGTTGGTCTGTTGCCTGATCACCTCCCGTCCGATAGTTATAAATACTATTGTCATGTTCTGGGTCTTGTGTCGGAGACGGGGGCCATCGCCTGAAGTTGGCAGGCAAGACTGGTGTCGCCCAGGCTATAGCTAGTATCTGGGCGACATGAAAGCCGCCTCGACTCTCCTACGAAAGGCGAGAAGTCGATGTTTAATGTAATTCTCTCGCATTCCCATCAAGTCGACATCTTTCCCGGGACGTGGTTTGACAGCGGTCGCTCGTTCAAGAGCGGCGACAATGAAAACGACACCATTATTTTCCCGGCGACGTCTAATTAAACTTTTCCCGGGGTGTTGTGACCCAGAGGGAGGGAAGAATTAGTACCCCACTTCAGGGAAAACGTCATAGTCCTTCGGAGCAGTACGATATATACGACTCCTTTGGGTTAGATGGCTTATACAGCCTCTCACCCGAGCCTTAAAGGTTCGCATCGAGAGCCAGGCCGTATCGTGCCCAGGGGTCGCACTCACTCCGTCTGTTCTCACACGGCGGCCGACTCCCGGGCTACGGTGCAGATTTGACGTTCGTCAAATGACGATATTTTCTGAATTGCAATTTTAGACCGGGAGAGACACGTTCCTCTGCCTCACTTAAACCCTGCTGGGAATCGAGATGACCCACCAAGATTCTGTCATGATTTCTAGGTATATTCACCGGCCCTGGAAACATCCGTCCGACGGACTGACAACTATATATATATATATATATATATATATATATATATATATATATATATATATATATATATATATATATATA